>PVIW01003979.1:18560-147684 GCA_004026585.1 Noctilio leporinus | reverse complement strand
TATTCCTTGTATTCCTATACTTGGTTCTGTTTTGCTTGTTGTTAGTTTTGCTCATTATTGTCCCGTAATGGGTGAGATCATATGATATTTGTCCTTCACTGACTGGCTTATTTCACTAAGCATAATACTCTCCAGTTCCATCCATGTTGTTGCAAAGGGTACAAGTTCCTTCTTTCTTTCTGCTATATAGAATTCCATTATGTAAATGTACCAAGGTTTTTGGATCCAATCATCCACTGATGGGCACTTAGGCTGTTTCCAGCACTTGGCAATTGTCAATAGTGCTGCTATGAACATAGGTGTGCATAGGTTCTTATGAATTGGTGTTTCAGGATTCTTTGGGTATAGTCCAAGTAATGGAATTGCTGGATCAAAAGGCAGTTCCATTTTCAGTTTTTTAAGGAAACCCCATACTGTTTTCCACAGTGGCTGCACCAGCCTGCATTCCCACCAACAGTGTATGAGGGTTCCCTTTGCCCCGCATCCTCACCAACACTTGTTGTTTGTTGATTTGCTGATGATTGCCATTCTGACAGGTGTGAGGTGGTATCTTATTGTAGTTTTAATTTGCATCTCTCTGATGACTAGTGATGTTGAGCATTCTTTCATATGCCTCTGGGTCCTTTGTATATCTTCCTCAGTGAGTTGTCTGTCAGGTCCTTTGCCCATTTTTATTTCACTTCTTGATACATATAAATCCCACCAGCACCTTCTCTACTTTTGGCTTACTGGTGAGTAAGGAAGGACTGAAAAGACAAGGAATGATGGAGGGTCTGTCCCATCTTTCCTTTTTCTTCTGTGCCATTTTCAGTGTAGGTGGCTGGCTGATACAGGAAAGTTACAGCCGTAAGAAAGGATACAGTAAGATTCCTTGGCCATTTGTATTTCTTAGAATACCATTGTCTCTTTTCTGTGTTTGAAGCAAATTCTGGTTTGAGGAAAGTGTGGTTTCCCATGGCTGTCAGCACCCCTGGTTACTCAGTTGCAGACATAACATGCTTTTCTTGTGCTTCTTTCGAGTTGCTTTGAGTCTTGCTGAACTCCCAGACATCTCCAGGTTGCCTGAATTCTGACTTCACGGAGCATCATATACACTATTTGCAAATCTAGTGGCAAGGAGCAGTGCTTGCCCACATGCATACTTCATTTCCTGTCAGACTTTTTATAAAACACAAGTTTAAGGTAAAATTAATAACAGTTCAGAGATGGTGAAAGTGCAGCATTAAACCAAGCACGAAGCCCTCCTGATGCCCATGAAACTAGTCCTATTTATAAGACTGGGTGGTAGCACTTTCACAGAACTCCAGGATAGGAGTAGAATTGAACTGTGAAGATTGTCTGAACAAGGTGCTTGATTCTTTCACCAGCTCTTCTTTTTGTGTGCCGGGTCCATTCACTCCTTCCTCATTCAACACGTGTTCACTAAGAGCTGGGGAAGAATAATGATTCAGAGCACAGACTCTGAAACCAGATGACTTGTGTTTGAATCCTGGTTCCTAGACCAACTATATGTGTGAATTTAGGCAAGTCATCCACTGTCTCACTTTCATCATATGAAATATGGGGAAAATAATGATCCATCTTGTAGGGTTGTTATGTGGATGAAATGATTTATATGTGTGAAGCACTTAGGATGCCTGTCTGATTGTGATAAGCACTATATACGTGTTCATATATATATACATTATTACTGCATGCCAGGCATATTCTGGGGATATAACAATAAACAGAAATAGACCACAATCTCTGCTCTCATAGAGCTTACATTTTGGCAGAGACATTTGTGCTACCTTATTCTTTCTTTAATGGAGAAACGGAGCATTTCCACTACTGCTCTGGCCCACATGGAGGAAACACAGCTACCAGCAGCTGTTTCACTCCTAGTCCAAAACTCTCAGTGAAAACTGTGATTGGCTCAGCTTAGACCAATCATCTGTGGCCAGTAGGGGAAGGAAGGGGTCACACTGTTTAAAATGACTTCTTCTATGGTAACTGTGTAGATGTGTGTGGTAGCATTTAGAAAAGTGGATCCATTGGGCAGACCCAACAAAATATCTATCCCAGCCACTTAACTTGGCCAAGCATGATTATACCTTGGGTTTCTTTTCTTTCTTGTGTAAAATGTCTAATATCTTATCTGCTCTGAGGCTGCCCCTGAACTTAGGATCTGTTGCTGGAGGTTTCTCCTTGTTCTACCGTCTCTGATGTTTATCTGTTTCCTTTATGGCAGCAGGCACCTGAGGCCTCACCCACCATGGGCACAGACAGCCTGCAGACCACCGTCTGATCCAGGTGATTTCTCAATCCTAGTCAGCCCACAGCTTCTTGCTTGTTTGGGTCCACAGAGCAAGTCAGGGAGCTAGGGCTCAAAGCCCAGGCACAAAGCCCACAGGGAGACTTAGGGGACATTCTCATCCACTTTCTGAGGCTGGGAAAGGAAAAGAGACCTGGGCAAGACCAACTGCAAACCAGGTGCCAAGCCAGGAATAAAACTAGGGTCTCCCCCTCCGACTCAGTCCTCCCTAAACCCAGAAACATTCCTCAAAAAAAAACCTCATTCTACCACTGGCTATTACTTTGCAATCTCTGTCTCCTTTATGATGCAGAATTTGTCTCTTCTTCCTAACCTTTGTGGCAGAGACTGTGGACCCTCTTCTGGAACAACAGCCCCCCCACACCACTCTTCCACCCACCCCCCACCCCCATCCCCACCGCCATCCCCGTACAACCTGTGTCCAGGCTCTTCCTACCTACTGCCTCTGGCTGCCAGACACTCATTTCCTTTGGGAAGCTGCTGAGGCCAGTGATGACTGAATGAGGAGAAGTGGCACAGCTGTCTGCAAAGCCACATGGCCAGTGACTGGGAAAAGACTGATCTTGGGTAGCTGGGACCGTAGATATTAGGGAATCAGATTAAGGGATTGAACATCGAATGGACTCAGCCTTGGTTTCTGGAAAAAGCCAACATAAAAGAGAGTGTTTATTTTGAACTTATGTAAACTGAATCACATTGAATTTTTTTCATTCAACATTATGCTCTTAAGATTCAATGTCATTTAGTGTAGCTATAATTCATTTTTTCCTATACTATTAGCATTCCATGGTATGGATGAGATATTTATCATATATTGTTAATGGATATTTGTTTTTTTCTAGTTTTTGACTATTATGAACAATACCACTATAAACATTTTTAAATATAAGTGCACATGTGCAAGACTCTCTAGGTTATATTTGTGGCAGTGGAATTAGATCATAGGTTATGCAGATGTTCAACTTTACTAGGTAATGCTACCTATATTCCAAATTACTTTTACCAGTTGATACATTCCTCCACAATGTATGAAAGTTACCATTGCTCTACATGCTCACCAACAATTTGGTGTCAATTTTTAACTTCTGTCAACCTTGTAGGTGTAAAATAGTAATATATTATGGGGTAGATTTGCATTTTCCTGATTATTAAAATGAAATAAATTTTAATGTGCCTGTGAATTATCTGTATTTCTTTTTAAGTAAAACTCTTGTTCATTTCTTTTGCCCATTTTTAACTGGGTTGTTTGTCTTTTCTTATGAATTTATAGACCTTTACATAATCTAGTCATGAACTCTTTATGTGTGTTTCCCTGTTTATGGCTTATCTACAATATCTGTAGACAAATAGAAGTCATAAATATTCATGTAATTGAATGTATCAATCTTTTTCTTTATTATTTGTCTGTCTTGTTTTAAAAATATTCCCTAGCCTAAAAAATTTATTCTTATATGTAAGTTTCTAAGAGTTTTGTACTTTTATTTTTCTCATACATGTCTAACCAACATGGTTAAAGACTGATGTAAGAATCTAATATCATGTTTTCCTTAAGGTTAGCCAATTTACCCAGTACCACATGTTGAAAAATCTATCTTGTTACCTTGAACTAAAATGCCTGCTCTGTAATAAAATCAAGTTCTATACATGTTTTAGTCTGTAATACCTTTGTCAATGCCACTCTGTCTTTTTTTTTTTTTTTTTTGCCACTGTCTTAATTACTCTAAGTTTATGATAATTATTGATATTTTGCCAGGCAAGTCTTTATTTTTACTTTCTCTTCAGGAATGTATGCGTCTCTGATATAGGCACAAAAAATTGGGAAAGAACTTGTAAAATTTCAGAAAAAAATTGTGATTCTCATTATAATTACATGGAAATTATCAATCAATTTGATAGATTTGACATATTTATGATATTGAATCTTCTCATTTATAAACATATATGTCTATCCATTTATTTAGGTCTTGTTTCAATAGTTTTATCCTTTTTCTCCATAAGAGTTGAATATATATATATATATTTTTTTTTTTTAATATTTTATTTATTATTATTTCCAGAGAGAGAAGAAGGGATAGAAGCAAGGAGGGAGAGAAACATTAATGTATAGTTGCCTTTCACCTGCCTCCAGCCATGGACCTGGCTGGAGACCTGGCTTGCAACCTAGTTATGTGCCCTGGCTGGCAACCTTTGGGTTCACAGGCTGTGAACCACTGTGATACCACTGTGCTACCAGCCAGGAGTCGGAATATATTTTAATTAGGTCTATTCCTATATATTTTATATTTTTGATACTATTGTAAATAGTATCCTGTTTTATTGTATTTTCTGTTTGTTTCTGGAGTGCAGGAATAAAATTGAATTTTGAACCTGACTTTTGTATTCTGTTGACTTAGTAAATTCCCTTATACTTTTGAGGTGTTCTATCATTAGCTAATGATAAACATATCATTAGCAAATAATAATAGCCTTGCATCATCCATTTCAGTCCTTATACATTATGTCCTCCCCTACTCTTACTGCTGTGCTTAAGACCTCCAGTACAAAGTTGAATGTGAAATCATGATTTGGGACATTCATATCTTATTTCTGGTCTTCAAGAAGAATACTTTAAGCATTTTACCATTAAGTATTGTTATCATTATTGGTTTATTTTTTGTAGTACTTTTTATGAGATTAAGAAGTTCATTTTAAATCTTAATTTGCTAAAGAGACTTTTGTTTTCTTTAATATGTATGTTTTTGAACTTCCCAGCATAAGATTTTCCTACTTGTTGCTATTTTTGAAAAAGCTTTATTTAGGTATAATTTACATACAATATGAGTCACCCACTTTAAGCATGAATTAAATGGTTTTTAGTAAATTTACTGAGCTTTGTGACCATCACCATAATCCAATTTTGGAGCATTTTCATCTTCCCCAAAAGACCCTGCATGCAATTTTTAGTCAATCCCTATTCCCACCTCTATTCCCAAGCAAACACCAGTCTGTGTCTTCTCTCCATAGATTTGTCTTTTCTAGACATTTTATATAACTTGAATCATACAATATGTAATTTCTTTTTTTATTTGACTTCTTTCACTTAGCATAGTATTTTTGAAGTTCATACATATTTGTAGCATGTGTCAATAGTTCATTCCTCATACTGATTAACAGTATTACATTGTATGGATATACCATATTTTGTTTTTCCTACTCACCAGTTAATAGACATTTGTATTGTTTCCCCTATTTGATTTTTATGGGTAATGTTGCTATGAACTTTCTTATACAAATCTTTTTGTAGACACATGTTTTCACTTATCTTGAGAAGATAACTAGGTTGTTAAACATAAACTTATGTTTAACTTTTAAAGAAACTGCCAAGCTATTTTGCAAAGTGTACACATCATTTTACATTCCTGACAACAATATATGAGGATTCCATTTACTTTGCATTGTTTCTAAGAGTTATTGTCTGTCTTTTCGATGAAAGCCAATCTAGTGGGATGAAGTAGCATCTCCTTGTGGTTTTAATTTGCATTTTCCTAATGACAAATAACAAATGATGTTTTAATGTTCTTTTTTTAAAAAATATTTTATTTATTATTTTTAGAGAGAGGGGAAGGGGGAGAGGCAGAGAGGGAAAGAGACATCAATGTATGGTTGCCCTTCACCTGCCTCCAGCTACAGACCCAGCTGGAGATCTGGCTTGCAACCTGGTTATGTGCTCTGGCTGGTAATCAAACCAGCGACCTTTGGGGTCACAGGCTGGCATCCTTATCCACTGTGCCACCAACCAGGGCTTAATGTTCTTACTAATTATTCATATATAGTAGTTGTCCCCCATTACCCACAGGGGATACATCCCAAGGCTTCCAGTGGGTCCCTAAAATCATGGATTACACATAATCTTATAAATGTTTTTCCCTTTACATACATATCTGTGATAAAGTTTAATTTATAAATTAGGCAATTACACAGAAAGAAGTTTCATTCTTACTGTGGATCTTAGTAGTCTCAGCATGCAATTATTTTCTTTAATAAATCAAGAACTTCCACCTTTTCACTTAAAGGAAGCACTTTACAACTTCTCTTTGGCAAATCATTATCGGGCATCAGTACTCCTTGTGCTTTGGGGCCATTATTCAGTAAAATGAGTGTTACTTGAACATAAGAACTGCAGTACCGTGACAGCTGAGCTGATACCTAGATGGCTACTAACTGAGTAAGGGGCGGGTAGTGTATACACAGCATGGGTATGTTGGACAAAAAAAAATGATTCTTGTCATAGGAGGAACAGAGCAGAACAGCAAGAGATTTCATCATGTTACTCAGAATGGCATACAATTTAAAATTTATGTATTGTTTATTTCTGAAAATTTCCATTTAATATTTTTGAACTGAAGTTGACTATAAGTAACTGAAACCACATAAAGTGAAACTGTGGATAAAGAAGGATCACTGCATCTTCTTTTTTTTTTAAATTTAATTTAATTGTTGTTGTATTATATCCATCCTCTTTTTACTCCCCTCTGTTCCCTTCCCCATCCACCCACTCCCCCACAAAGTCAGTCCCACTTGTCATCCATGTCCATGGTTCTTTCGAGATTACTGCATCTTCTTTGGGGAAATGCCTATCAAATCTTTTGCCTATTTCAAAAGTTGAGTTGTTTGTCTTCTTGAGTTGTAAAGTTTCTATATATTATGAATATAAGGCCTTTATCAAAATTATGATTTATAAATATTTTCTCCCAGTTTGTGGGTTATCTTTTCATTTTCTTAATAGTGCATTTTAAAGTACAAATTTTTTAATTAAGTTCAATTTATCAATTTTTCCCATATTGATCATGCTTTTTAAAAAAGAAAAAGATTTTATTTATTAGTTTTAGAGAGAGGGGTAGGGAGAAAGGCAGAGAGGGAGAGAGACATCAATGTATGGTTGCTTTTCACCTGCCTCCAGTCGGTATGGATCATGCTTTTAGTGTCATATCTGAGAACTCTGCCTATACAAGGTTAAGAAGATTTTCTCCTGTTTTCTTCTAAAAGTTTTATAGCTCTAGCTCTTAATTTTGACCTATGATTGATTTTGAATTAACTTTTTTTGTGTGTGGTGTGAACTGAGGGTCTAAATTAATCTCTTTTGCATGTGGACATCCAATTGTTTTAGTACCATTTGTTGAAAAATTATTATTGATTTCTAATAACCCATTTGTGGAAAGAGAGTAAGGACATATAATAGTAACCCTTCAGGGTTTGTGGATGTTTGCTCTATGATTCAGTAAAATTTGATTTTCATAAATGTTCCACATGTGCTTGGAACGGAGGTATATTCTGCAGGTGATGGATGCAGTGTAATACATACCTTCATTAAATCAAACGAGAATACATTAGTACAAATATTCTATATCTGTACTTGTTTTTGTGTCTTCTATCAATTACTTATTGAAGTGTGTTAA
This sequence comes from Noctilio leporinus, assembly GCA_004026585.1. NCBI lineage: Eukaryota > Metazoa > Chordata > Mammalia > Chiroptera > Noctilionidae > Noctilio > Noctilio leporinus. Next base: position 139,935 of record PVIW01003979.1, on the reverse strand, counting down.
AATCTACTGATAGGCCCTGTGCTGCTCAGACCAGTGAACAGTACAGTCAGAATGGCTAAAGGTGATCCAAAGAAGCCAAAAGGCAAGATGTCTGCTTATGCCTTCTTTGTGCAGACATGCAGAGAGAACATAAGAAGAAAAACCTAGAGGTTCCTGTCAATTTTGCATAATATTCCAAGAAGTGTTCTGAGAGGTGGAAGACAATGTCGGGGAAAGAGAAACCTAAATTTGATAAGATGGCAAAGGCAGATAAAGTATGCTATGATCGGGAAATGAAGGATTATGGACTAAAGGAGGCAAGAAGAAGAAAGACCCTAATGCCCCCAAAAGGCCACCTTCCTATTCTATTCAGAATTCCGCCCCAAGATCAAGTTCACAACCCCTGGCATCTCTATTGGAGATGTGGCAAAGAAGCTGGGTGGAATAACTTAAGTGACAGTGAAAAGCAGCCTTACAACAATAAGGCCACAAAGCTGAAGGAGAAGTATGAGAAGGATGTCGCTGATTATAAGTCTAAAAGAAAGTTTGATGGCGCAAAGGGTCCTGCTAAAGTTGCCCAGAAAAAGGTTGAAGATGAGGAGGAAGAGGAGGAGGAGGAGAAGGAAGATGAATAAAAAACCTGTTTACCTGTCTCCTTGTGAATACCTTAGAGCAGGGGAGCGCTGTAATCGACACAGCTCTTATTTGAGAGGTGTCTGTTGCCCTCATCAGGAGTAATCACACAATTGGATCATGATTATATGCAGTCTTTCAAAGTGCTCTAGAAATTGTCAGTGGTTTACATGAAGTGGCAACGAGTGTCCAAGCACCCTGGAACTGTATCAAAGTTGTACATGTTTCCAGACATTTTTAAAATGAAAAGGCTCTCATCTTCTCCTCACTCTGTTCACTTTGCTGTTGGTGTGACAAGGCATTTAAAGATGTTCCTGGCATTTCTTTTTTTAATCTGTAAGATGGTGTTCACTATATGGTTATTGGCTAGAAATCTTGAGTTATCAACTGTACATGTCTATAGTTTGTAAAAAGAACAAAGCAACCGAGACAAGCTCTTGGTGCTCTTTGCTTGGCGTTGAGGCTGTGGGGAAGATGACTTTTGGAGGGGTCCCAGCTCAGGATGTGCCCTGTGAGGGCTGGACCTGCGGACACTGCGATGGGCATCCATTTAGCTTCAGGTTGTCTTGTTTTTGTACATAGTGACGTAGCAGTCTGCCATTCTTAGCTGTGGAAAAGGGGGGAGGTCAGCTGGCATGAGAAGTGTTTGGAGCTTTTTTACTTAAGTGCAGTAGTTTTAAACCATTTGTTTTTAAACAAACTGGAGAACTCTTCATTGTCAGCAAAGTGAAGAGTCACCCAGTCAAAGTTCAAGAACCTTCTGTACTCAACACGATTTGAAACGTTTTGTTACTTTTTGTATGTTTAGAATGCTGAAATGTTTTTGAAGTTAAATAAACAGTATTACATTTTTAAAAAACTACTGATAAGATAGTGGACTTGTCTTTTTCTGCCTGTCATTTTTTTCCATTTGCAATTTATACATTTTAAGGCTGTGTTGTTAAGTTTCATACAGGTTTTTCTTTTTAAGTTTATTTATTTATTTATAGAGAGAGAGAAAGAAAGAGAGAAACATCCACGAGTAGTTGCCTCTTGAGTGCCCACAACTGGACACCTGGCCCACAACCCAGGTATGTGCCCTGGCTGGGAATTGAAGGAGCGATCCTTCAGTTTGCAGGCTGGCACTCAATCCACTGAGTCATGCCAGCCAGGACCATACAAGTTTTTTGTGACTTGATTAGTTTATCAGTAGGCAGTGACCCTCTTTATCTTTAGCAATATTGTTTTGCCTATTCTGACTGACACTGCATTTCTAACAGGGTCCCAGGTGGCCATACAAGGGATCATAATTTGATACCTACAAGGCCAGAAAATAGGATAAACAGATTCAGAGACTGGATCAAGTGTTCTCAGGACATATCTTTTTTTTTTTTTTTTAAATCATTTTGATTTTTACAAAACATGTGCATGTATTTCTCAAAATAAGTCTTAATGTTAAAAAACAAATAAGTGTTCAATTAAATAGCCTGCTCCTCAAGCACTCTTTATGTCCATAACCAGTTTTATTTTTCTTGATAACAATTGCTAGTATGCCTCAAATGATTTATTTGTTTCCCTTTCTTTGCCCCACTAGACTAGGATAAGGACACTGCTTTCTCATTGCCCACTGTATTTCCAGCACTAATATTGTGCCTGGCATATAGTAGGTGCTCAAGAATAGCTCCTAATGAAATAAAGCACTCACTGAATTCTCTAGGATACACCAGATCAGTGATTGTTAGTTAATCACCTGGGGAGCTTTTACAACTAAACAGTGCCCCATCAAAACCCCAGATTTGACATAATTGTTTGGGGGGAGGGAATGGGACCCAGCATGGGTTGAGGATGATGGGAACCACTTGTCTAAACCACAGCAATGCAGAGACTTATGGTTTGGATTATTAACATGAAGCATATTAGTATAGAGACCTTGTGGCATTTTTCTACACAGCTTTTGGAACTGGTTCTGAGACCCTTTTTTATCTGGAGACTCTAATGTCCTCTTTCTCTTTTTCTTTAGGCTGCTTGTTCCAGATTTGGAAGCCTTGCTGGAAAGATATTCTAAAGTCCAAGACCTTCTTTAAGCAAGGACTAAATCAGACATTGAATGAGGAGACACAGTTAACACTAATGGCCTTCATGTAGGTTCCCACACTTGTGGAGCAGGGCAGGCCAACAAGCTTGGGCCCATTGCCTCTGCCCATTGCTTGGCATTTTAGTTCTATAGTGAAGTCCAGAGGCCTGTGGGCACAGACAACACCATGCTGCAGTCTTGCAACACCATCAGAGTGAAAAGAAGTTGGTTTGGGAATCACAGAGACATGGCATCCACACCCCATCAGCTACTCACCAGTCCTGTGACCTTAGGCATCTCTGGACCTCAGTTTCCTCATCTGTAGAATGGGGATGCTAATGCCTATCTCTTGAGATCACTGGGAGATTCAAATGCTATAATGTACACAACACAGCACCCAATTACTGTTAGTTATTTCATGGCTTTTCACTTTAGTTATTGCATCAGCTGTTTTCATAGTTCACCCCCCACCCACTGACACTTGGTTTATTAAGTAATAGTTGTAAAAGTTTATAACAAGTCACAGATTGGTGACCTGAACCCTTATTTTGATTGGCTCTTAAAGTGTTTTACAAGAATCTGACTCAATTGGCAATATTTAAAAACTAGAGCTCTTACATAAAAGTCTAGATTTGTGGCTTCATTGAAAACATGTGTGTGACCACAATCGCTGGAGCTAACTGCTGACTTCTCACTCTGCTCAGCCCCCATGATGCTACCACCTTCCACCTCATTACCCCTCACTCCCTGGGCACCCTGCACAGCTGGCCACCAATGGCTTTGAGTCACGAGTTCGAATCCCCAGTTTATAAAGTGCTTTCACTTACTTCACCTCACCTGAACCTTACCCATGCGGAAGATGTTACTATTATCCTATTTTCCAGGGGAGGAAACTGAAGCTAAGATGTTGTGTGACTTACTCAGGCTGTTAATATCAACAACAACAGTAAACAGCTAACATTTTTGGCCATTCATGTGCCAGACATTATTCTAAATACTTCACATCTAAATTAATTTAATTCTCACAACAATTTTATTAGATATTTTTACTATTCCCATTTTGCAGATGAGGAAATTGAGGCAGAGAGGTCAAGCACTTTTCCTGAGGTCCCACAGCTAGAAAGCACAAAATAAACCCAAGCTTCCTGAGTCCTAACCTATACTTACTACACTGGGCTGCAACACAGTCTTTCCTTCCCATCTCCCTTTCTTCTTTCAAATGAGGTAAACTCACTGGCACCAGTTTTCGTTAAAATTTTGTCAAGTTTTTTTGGGGGTGTAAGGGACAGGTAGGGTTACATTTTGTAACCTTTGTTCCCTGCTGTATCCTCATTCCTAGCACAATGCCTGCATATAGCAAAAGCATAAGAAATATTGAAAGAGCACAGCAATAAAGGCATTATCTGTTACCATCAGCCTTTAGTGCCCTCAGTGTCTATAAATAATGCACTGGTTAATTAATGAGCATAAAGATGACTTACTATATGGGCATATGATGGTTCCTTGCTCTTGAGTAGCTCAAGGCCAGGTGAGAGACATTGACCAAATACAAATACAAGATTTATGTGTACGGGGGTTGGGAAAAGGGGAATGGAAGAGGCAAGGAAGGGGAGCAGCTTAGACAAGAACCTAGTATAAAGGAACCATGGACATGGACAACAGGTGGGATTGACTTTGGGGGGAATGGGTGGGTGGGGAGGGGGACAGAGGGGAGCAAAAAGGGGATGGATGTAATACAACAACAATAAAGTTTTTTTTTAATGATTTATGTGGAGGTAAGTAAGTCACTTTCGAAGAAAGTTAACACTTTTCTCGTTAGAAATGACCAATGGTCCACTTGTGATGTTTTCACCAGTTTAGTTGGCTTATTTCTGTTCTTTTGCTATTATGTAGAATGCTGGTATCACCTTATGAACAACATCTTTGAGTACCGGCTGATATGACCTTCAGATAAAAGTGTGGACAGTGTCTAGGCCTTTGGGACATGCCGCTGGGCCCTTAGCAGGCTCTCACCTGCTAAGACCAGAGAGCACCGTGATGCTCAGGTAACCCTGCAGCTCCCAGAGGCGGGCTTGGCAGGGCTCCTGGGATAGAAACTGATCACCCATCCTGGGGTCCTGGGGTCCTGGGGTAGGGCTCTCCCCAGGAGGCCAAGCTGAACCTCCCGCCATGTGTGGGAAAAGAGTCTTCAGCAGAGAAAATGTCATTAAACAGAAATATGCTCAAACTAGTTCAACAAAATGGGTTGGGGGGGGTGGGTTATGAGGGGGAATGGAGCTCCATCAGAGAACCCCAGGACAAGGCCACTTAAGCTTCACTTGGGTCTAGAACCAAGAACTGAAAAGTGAGGAGTTCTCCATCCTCTAGTGCCATCTTCTCTCTCCTACCTGTTTCTCTCTCTGCATCTCCTTCAGTTTTGTCTCTCTCTTTCTGTACAAACCGTGTTATTTTCCCAGTCACAGCCTTGTGAGCAGGCACCATGGAGCTTCTGAGGTGTGCAGGGTGCGCTAGGTGCTCTGGGGAAGTCTGGAGGGGATACTTGCCCAGGCTGTGGGGGTTGACTACACCCTCCCTTCAGTTTTGCATACGTACCAAGGACCATTGGTTCCAGACCCAGTGAAATATGACCTTCCCATTACAACATCACCATGAGGAATAGTGGTCTCTGGGTCCCAATTCCAAATTCCTGGGAAAGGATGTCCTTACCTAGCTGAGGCATCTACCTGGGGAAAGAGGACAGGGTCCCATGGAAGCTTAGCCGCTCCTCACACTGAAGTCATGCCGGACAGGAGGCTCCAGAAAGGACTACATCTGAAAGAATCCCACTCCTGCCTGGCAACTCTTCCCTGCACTTCCAGATCCCAGGCCTTGATGGCATCACTCACTGCCGTGAAAACTTGTGGCTAGTACAAGTGAGGACAAGTACAGGTGAGACGGTGTCCTCACAAGGTTAACTCAAGGGGCAGAATGAGGGTGTTTAGGGAAGAGTGGGCAGAGTTTGAGGAGTCAGCAGGGGTGGTGAAGCACTCTGCAACCAGCACAGGGGGTCAGTCCACCTGAACATAGGCCTGAGGGGGAAGGAGTGGGAAGGAGCCAGAGACCAGGTGACTGAAGCCAGCACCCACGGGTCAGAGGGACGGGTCATAGCCACTGTCTAAATGCAGGCTGAGCAGGGGAGGCACAGTAAGAAATACCAACGGCTCTCTCCTCCTGCCCAACCTGAAGCCAGGGCACAAGGCACTTGGAAGGTGGGTGTGGAGGGTTCCACCTCCCAGGCCAGAGAGCAGGGCAGGGGAGGCTGGAGAGCGGGTGCAGCTGGGATGGTGCAAGGGACAATAATCAGCCCTGTGAGGGAACACTTTTAGGACACAATAGGCATTTAATCCCTGACTTTGTCATCTCATTCCCAGGACATGTTGTGCAGATATAATGCAAATTAAAATTTTTATTTGTACTAACTTTTGGGAGGTAGTGTGGCTTAATGGCAAAGCATGGTTTGGCCATACAGATCAAACCGCAAACCAGGCTCTGCAGCTTCCCAGCTTTATGAGCTTTGAGGGCATATTGATTTGCCTCCCAGAGCCCCATTTTCTTCTGTAATATCTGTATCCCCCCCCCAAACACACTCTTTTTAAAAAAATTTTATTGTTGTTGTATTACATCCATCTCCTCTTTGCTCCCCTCTTTCCCCCCTCCTTTTTTTTTTTTTTTTTTTTTGCATCAGTTAATTATTGATCTAGAGATTTAAGTAAAACCATATAAAGTGAAGTTTATGAGCTTGGACCATCATAAGCCCACCACAAATGGGGATCATTACTGCTATTATCTTTCATTGCAACATTGTCTGTAACAAAAAGTTTGGAAATAGCCTAGATACCTAACAATAGAGGAATGCTTAAATAATTGATGCTTTCACTTCCACTCTATAAAATATAACAATTAATATAATGGTGAAGACAATAAAGCCACATGGGACAATGTCTCCATTCTAGAGTTAAATGAATATGGAGAATTGCAAATACTAGTTTTACAATATGTACTCATAAATATAATGAATAGAAGAGAATGTCAAGAAGAAGAAGAAGAAGAAGAAGAAGAAGAAGAAGAAGAAGAAGAAGAAGAAGAAGAAGAAGAAAGAAGAAGAAGAAGAAGAAGAAGAAGAAGAAGAAGAAGAAGAAGAAGAAGAAGAAGAAGAAGAAGAAGAAGAAGAAGAAAAATAATGTGCCCGGTAAGGATCTGGATTTGTTTGTGTGCTTGTTTTGAAAGAAATATATTTTGGTGATTTTGACAATGTTTACATAAACATAGTATTCAAATCACATCATTATTTAACATGAACAAGAGTAATTTCTTTCTACGGCGATTGTATTGTTTCCTGTGGCCGCCATAATGAATGACCACAAAGGTGGTGGCCTGAAACAACAGAAATGTATTCTCTCACAGTCTGGAGGTCACAAGTCCTAAAGGAGGAGTCGGCAGGGCCCTGTTCCGGCCAGAGGCTGGGGAAGAACCATGTCATGCCTCAACTCGAGCTTCTGAAGGCTGCAGCAATCCTTGGTGCTCCCTGGTTTATGGCCGCATCTCTCCAGCCTCCACCTCCATCTTCATATTACTCTCTCCTCTGTGTCTGTGTGGTTGCCCACTGACTCACTCTTATAAGAACACTTGTCATTGGTTTTAGGGCCCACTCAGATAACAGAGAATGATCTCATTTTAAGATCCTTGACTTAATTACATCTGCAAAGATCCTTGTACCAAAGAAGGTCACATTTACAGATTCCAGAGATTAAGATGTAAACATAACTTTTTTATTTTTGCCGAAGTTCTATTTTATAAAGGTATCCAATATTCTGAAAATGAATATGAAAATCAGGGATGTGTGTGTACAAGGAGACTGAATATATAAACAGACAATGGCCAAGTTGTATGTGACAACTGACTCCTCACCTACCACCTCCCCAGCAAATAGCCCAGGACAGTTGGGACTTGGCCAATGACGGTCATCTTTCCTATTCTTTGCCCCCACTTCCAACACAGACTTGCCAGAGAAAGCCAGATAAGCTCCTCAAACCCATCACATAAAGATATCTGCTTCTGGTCTGCTCTTTCCAGCTTTCCTTTACTAACAACCCCCAATCAAAGCAGCCCAGAACCCTCCTTTAAAAAAAAAAAAAATACTATAAGGCTTTCCTGCTCCCCTGCCTGCCTGAGTCTCTGTCAAGTGCATGTGATAATGGCTGACTCCTTTGCTGCAGCAAGCCCTAAACCAATAGCCCCTGTTTGTTCTCATTTGGGTGGTCTGTGTTTATTTCCATAGTAGTCTCTCCATTCTGTTCAGTGGGGTGCCCTTAGGCTCTTACCCCTCGGTTATGACAGTTGCCTATGAAACTGAACCACAACAACTGGTGCAGGGCCTGGCACCTAGTAGGTGCTAAATAAATTACTGTCACGTGGATGAATAATAACCCTCTAAGTTAAGGTGAAGTGTGTTGCTGTAGCTCCAAGTTCCTAGAGTAAGTTCAAGGGAGTAAAACCAGAAGCCTGGCTTTTTAGAAAGATTCCAGCAAATTCTTGGTTATTCTGTTTTCCTTGGAGAGTCTAAACGCCCTCAATTATGCCCCTCACTGACTAGGCCTTCATGCTTTTTAAAGATGCACATAGTGTATTACAATTTCCCAAAGATTGGTGGGAAAAGTCTCGAGGGCTGCACAAAATGGGCAGCAGTAGGACGGTGCTGGCTGTGGGGTTCCATGCACCCTGTGGGCCACTGCTGAACCAGATACCCAGCAGGAGCTTGCTTTCCTATTATTCGTCGCTCATAAACTTGAATGTAAACTATTCTCAGACCGCCCCCCACCGTGAGGTTCCTTGATTCTCTTGGTTGTTTAGATAAAGGATAAACAGGCTGCTGGCTCTTGAGTGGTTACCAGAGAGGAGGGCTGGACGCAGCCGAGATGAGGAAGCCAGTGGGCCGGCAGGAAGGAACCTCAGAGGCTGTTATGCCCATGTGATGCTGGGACCACAGGACCCGCCACTTCTGTTAACTATGCAAAGTGGCAGACGCCATTCCCAAAGCATGGAGAAGACAATTTCCCTGAAAACAGAAAAAGTAAAAAATTCTGACTCTGCCCTTAAATTATTTTTTTAATGTTCAAAACATCCTCTTCAAACTCTGTTTAGGTCTTCTTATAGCTGTGTTTAGAAAAGCTGAACAAATGAAATTAACTTAGCAATTCCAACGTAGGGCCTTTGGTTGATCACTGCATATTCTGTTTTGAATAAGATTTTGAATTTGCACATCAGCAAGAATTATGCCACGAGAATTTATTTGCTGCAAAAGCCAAAGACTATTGTCTCATCTCTCCTTGCTTCCCCTCCTTCTCCCTCTTCGCCTTGCCCCACCCCTCGTGAAATTCTCTTCATTTCTTCAGCACACACATCCCCTTTCTGTCTGCATCTTTGCACGTGCTGCTCCCACTGCAGTCTATCTAGTGAACAAAAAGACCTTTTAAAACTAAACACAAGGAGGAGTCTGGGAAGATGGTGTAGTAGGAAGCACCAGGAACTGTTTTCTCCACCTAGAGACCAAATTCGCCGTCAGAACCTTTGTCACAGGTGGCAAACACAAGGCCCAAGAGTTGAATCTGGCCCTCCACCTTGTTTTGTCCAGTCTGGCTCCTTGTTTCTACCCGGCTCAATTAGCTGTTAAGGAGTAGTTATATTTCTATAGTCCTAAAATTACATTCGGCCCTTTGAAGGCACTCGCAAGGCTGATGTGGCCCCCAGTGAAAATGAGTTTGGCACCCCTGATCTAAGTCATATAACAACAGTTAACCCTTAACACAAATTTAAAGTGCAGGGTCTACGTATGCGTGGATTTTTCCAATAAATATACAGATGGCCCTTCGTAGTCTCAGGTTTTGCATTTGGGGGTTCAACTAACCACATTCAAATGTGGACGGCCAGCGGCATGCGTTGCTCTGTTCTATGCCGTTTTATGGAAGGGACTTGAGATTCTGTGGACTTTTGGTACCTGTGGCAGGGAAGTTGAAGCCAATTCCCTGCAGATAATTAGGATAACTATAGTTACGTTTTTGGAGAGTCAGAAGTTTTATGTCAACTTTTAACTGTACAAGGGTCAACTTTATTTTGGAACTCTGGATTCTGTTCAAGGTTTGCGATTTCCAAGAGAAAGACTGGATGGTAAATTACAGTTAATTCTAGTCAATTATGGCTCTTAGCACAGTAGCAGCAGCTCATCCACCATTTCCAGCCACATGGCAGGCAGCTGTGCATGTATTCTTAGAGCAGCTTGTAGAACTCAGGGTGGGCAAAAAGGATTCTGTCCTCCAAATATCTGGGATCTGCTCTGATCATTGATTGATTGTTTCCTCTGATCACAGAGGTGCAGACAAAGAGGTGGGCTGCAATTTTTGTTGCTCCTCATCTCATTGTTGCAAAACCCTACCACGCAGGTGAAGTGTCTTCCAGTGGATTTAAAGGAGTGGGAAGACCTTTAATTTATATATCAGGCTGATCCAGAGAGAGAGAGAGAGAGAGAGAGAGGAAGAGAGAGAGAGAGAGGAAGAGAGAGAGAGAGAGAGAGAGAGAAAGGAATGTGGGTGAATTCTTATAGTACCATGGTGATTAATTTAATGGATCAAGGCTGAGCCATGATGTATCCAGATATTTGGTCAAGTTATTCTAATGTTTCTGTGAGGGTGTTTTGAATTAAGATTAACATTTAAATCAGTGGACTTAAAGAAGATTACCCTCCATAGTGTGAGAGGGCTTCATCTAATAAGTTGAAGACTGTAATAGAGAAAAGACTGACCTCCTCTGGGTAAGAAGGAATTTTAACAGAAGCTAGTCTTTGGACTTAAACTGCAATTCTCAGCTGGGTCTCCAATCTACTGGCCTATCCTGCAGATTTTGGACATGTACCTCCATACCCAGGTGAGCCAATTCCTTCTCTCTCTCTTTACATACACACAGGCACACATACACATGCACACGGTGTGCACGCAAATATCCTGCTGGCTCTGTTTCTTTGGAGAACCCTGAATATACAATTATCCTCCATGCCAAGGAGTCAAGATGGGAGTCAACCCACCACAGCAGAATGTTGGAGCCCCGTTTGAATCACAGGGGTCCAATACCTCAGAATCTTGTCACTCATGAACTTAATTGCTTACAGCCTCAGCACCTTGCCAGGCCTAGAAGTAGATAGTACATGTTTGTCTAGAGGAACTACATGTTTCAAAGTGCTCAACTTTGCAAGCTGAATGGAATGGAATAAAATAAACTAGAAATATTTGTCAGGGAAGGCTTCGATAGCAGAGGGTGTTGGTTTCTCTTTCGCCATCACTGATGTTTCTTACTATCTGGGAGAGGCCGGGAAGAGGGGAGCCAGGTTGTCTCCTTGTTGGTACTGGTTGCAGTACCTTGCAGCCACCAGCTGACACTCTGCCTGGTGCCATGTCCCTGTCCCTCTGTGTGCCCGCTGAGGTCTCTCTTGGCAGGAGCTGGCCCTGTTGAATGCCAACCATCTGCAGACAAGACTTTCAAACAACTGGCTCAAAGTTCTGAGCTCTTGTGGCCTCCCCCAAGCACCCAGCCGTGGGGGGCAGGCTTGTTTCCTTGGCTACCAGGGTGGTGGAAAGTGCACTAACCTTGGGCTCAGAGGCTGGCTTGGGTCCCAGCCCTGCCCCCTTTACGGCTAAGTGATGCTGGACCTCAGTTTCTTTCCATGTGAAATGGAAATGATGAGTGCTCCTGCCTCACAGGGTTGAGAAGGGAAGTGAGATGATACATGGCAGACATGCTTTTAACTGCTTTTTGCTGTAACATGTGAGAGATTGTCAGCAATTCAAAGAAGCAGGAGTTCCCCAAGCCACAGCCTTAGGGTGATGTGCAGCATGAGCATGCCCTTAAAATATCGATGCCAGGATCCAGGATGTCTAGACAACCCAGTCGGTTTATCTGAGTTCATTTTATTGAGATCCGCATCAACAAGAAAAAGTACGTGTTGAGCTGATTGGACCAGGTGGAGTTATTTATGGAGTCACCTTGGACCTAGCCCAGGATCTAGAAGCAAAAATCATGGAAATAAATTCTAGATCCCCAGTTTCCATGTGTGTAACCTAAGCATTAATTTTTTCAGCTCTAAAATTGGGACTATAGCCTCTAATTTGCATGTGCCCTGTGACCTAACAATCCTGCTCTGGGATTGTGTTCCACAGAAGTTCTCTTACAGGTGTGCGAGGACCATGTAGGAGGATAGTCACCATGGCAGTGTGTGTGCAGTGGCAGACAGCAGAGGCTTCCATGGGCTCTGCCACCAGAGGAATGGACAAGTACATAGGGGTGCAAATAACTGGAGTTCTGACAGCAGGCAGAGGTGATGGACTAGATGTACATGTAGCAACATGGATGAGTCTTCGAAAGAGTCTAGGGTAAAAACAGAAAAGTCAGTACTCATGTATCACACACTACCATGGCCATAAACAGAAAACACAAGCACAGACAAAACAGGAGAACACATTCTACAAGGATACATGTATATTCCCAGACCTATATCAAATGCATTAGAATGGATGCCTATGAGAGGAAGAAAAGAGGAGTGAAGATTAGTGATGAGGCGGGGAAATAAAGCCAGAAAAAAAGCATTGCTTGGACTAAAGACAATAAACGGCTATTAACCAAGACGTATGATCAACTCAGTTTCCTGAGTCAGGAATTAAAAAAAAAAAAAAAAAAAAAATCCTTCCTTAAGGGGATGTCAGAATTATATGTATAAAAAATGTTCACAAAGGTCCCTGGCACAGCACTAGAGCATGCTGTGCACTAGTAGATGCTCCAGAAATGGCAGCTCTTTTTGTCATCTATTCATTGAACATATAACATATCAAACAGTTACTTTGAGCTGGATGCTGTGCAAGGAGTTACAGAGAAGACAAAGACTGGGCATCTCTCAGGAGCTTGAGCATGGCAGGGGGTATGTAACATCAGCAGCCAGACAGAACCCTCATCTGGGGTCACAGAGATCATGCTGTCAGACCCCCCTCACTTTCCAAGCTGAGGCAGAAAGAAGTGACTTGCCCAGGGTCACACAGCAAATTAGTGATTGTGTTAAGGCCAACTGTCCTGGTCTCCAGGGCCCCTTCCAGAGCATTATACAAGCCAAGTACATGGGTATCCTAGACCAGAGGCTTATATTTCTGGTCCTGCCTTTTACCCCAACAATCCTCCCAGAGGCCCCTTTTTTGTTTATACACCCAACTGTGTGTGTGTGGATGTGTATATTTAATGGAGAAGTGAATTAATCGATTGTTTAAAAAATGCAGTTCGGTAACTAAAACGTTTCAGAACAGGTTGATGGGAAGCAGATAAGAAGGTTCTGGCAGAGATGATGCTGTTAGGAGTCACCCTCCCGCTCTTCCACTTCTAGGTCTGCCCAGAGTCTCCCAACCAGAAGCAACCTCACCCCCACCCCTCTGAATTGCACCCCCAACATTGCCACCCAAAGGCCACTCCAAGAAGAGAAGTGTCCCTATAATTCTCTCTAGCCCTTTTTTTCATGCTTTATTTATTTTGTTTTATTTAATAGGCACGTTTAGTTTTCATTCTGACATTCTTTTCTTTTTTTTTTAATTTAATTTTATTGTTGTTGCATTACATCCATCCCCTTTTTCCTCCCCTCTCTCTAGCCTTTACCATTCTTTTACTCAGCCCTAAAATATCCTGTTCTCCAAAGATGACAAGGGGTCCTCCAAAGGAAGAGGAGTAAGAAAGTCTCTATCCGAGCCCAGCTCCCTGAGATGAGATGGAGGCGGGGTGGAGGGAGAACTCTGGGCCTCACAGGGTGCTGTGTCTTGGGCAGCAAGTCCTTGTGGTGGCTCCAGCCATGTGAGAAGGTAGTTCTACATGTCCAGAGAAGGAGGGGTGGACATGGCAAAGGGGAGGGACAGGTCCCTGAAGACTCTGCCAACATCTTGCCAACCTTGATCCATAGGATCTTATAATAGCCTTTCCTGCAATTTCAGGAAAATCTGAAAGTTTTCCCATAGATTTCAAAATGAGATTGACAAAGAACTGAATATCATAGTGATTTTCCAGGATGGGCCGAGTCAGGTATGTGTCAGATATGAAGAGAGATGAAGGAAAAAGAATTCTCTCGGTGGTGGAATCATCTCCTGGGGATTCGGCACAGCCCTAGGCTGGGATGATGGTGATGCTGAGGAGGAGAGGGTGGCTGACATTTACCAAGCACTTACTTTGTCCCCTACCAGATTGTCTCCATTTAGCTCCTACACAGCAACCCTCTGAGCTGGGTGCTGTTATGGGCCCATTTTACAGATGAGGAAGTAAGACAGAGTCAATGACTCACCCAAGATCACATTCCTAGGAATTGGTGGGCACAGGGGGTTTTTAATCCAGATTATCTCTATCCATAGTCCATGGACCTAACTGCTGAACAAGACAGCAGCTGAGCCTCAGCCTGGTGTTAGGAACCTCGCAGCTTGTGGCTGATCATGCAAGATAAACAAATGTTTTCCATTCAGGACAGGAATTTAAGCACCCTAGGAATATTTCTTAGGGAAACGCATTCTAGGAAGACATCAATCTACAACCTCCGTAGCATTCTTTTGCTTTCTGTATTTTCAGTATTATCCCTAATATTGTACGGCGCACTCTCTGTGGGTTAAACAGAATATACGGGGTTTATTTCAGCAACTCTCTTCAGCGCTCTCAGCTCCACCGGTGGTGTCAAGTTTGGATGACATTATTATAAGATATTTAAAGAGATTTTATTTTATTTTGTTTTTATTTATTTATTTTTTTTAAAGATTTTATTATTTTTTAGAAAGAGGGGAAGGGAGAGAGGCAGAGAGGGAGAGAAGCATCCATGTATGGTTGCCTTTCACCTGCCTCCAGCTATGGATCTGACTGGAGACCTGGCTTGTAACCTGGTTATGTGCCCTGACTGGGAATCGAACCAGTGACCTTTGGGTTTGCAAGCTGGTGCCTTATCCACTGTGCCACCAGCCAGAGCTATATTTAAAGAGATTTTAAAACACAAAAACTAAGTAAAAGCCACCATAGTTTTCAAAGGAATCCTGAGGCGTGTAAAGCACTGCAACCTGGTTCAGAGGGACAAAACTAGGCGCAGATTTCTGTTTATCGGCTAAAGTGGCGCCATCGCGTGGCGAGAATGTAAACACCGTTCCCCATTTACAGGGAAAACCGGCTTTGAAATTCCGTGCCCTGACTGATTTTTTAAATAAGGGTGAGTCGCATTATTTTACAGTTATACACGTAAAGTCACGGTTTATTATTATCTCATATTACACAATTTCAAATTCTCAGGGGACCTCTAAAGCCTCCTTCGCTTAATCAAAGAAGCTATGTGAGCTAGATAGAAATTCTGATGAGATTAGGTGTATCACAGAGGGGCCTTGTTTACACCCCAACTGGCAATTCCTCAAAAGTATGAGAACACCAAAGGTCGCAGGTTCGATTCCCCAGCCAGGGCACATAACCAGGTTGCAAACCAGGTCTCCAGTCAGGTCTGTGGCTGGAGCCAGGTGAAAGGCAACCATACATTGATGTCTCTTTCCCTCTCTCCCTCTCTAAAAAATAATAAATAAAATATTTGAAAAAAAAATGACAATAGATTGACTTTAAGTGGCACTCTGAAAATAAACCAAAGAACCTTAGAATCTAAAAAAAAAAAAAAAAAAAAAATGAACCTTAGAATCTGTGGGCTGAAAAGAATGTGAAAGACAATATGGTGTCCCTTCAGGGAGGTATATGTTTATTAATCACATGAATTTACTTACAGTCACAAACTATAACTAAAATGTTCTCTGGCTGGGTAGGGTGTCTTTACATCTATCTGATTTAGGAAGCCATCGTGGATAGATTTCGTAGGTCAAACTGAGTTCTGGGAACACCTGCTGTTGTCCCAGCCTATCTCAAAGGATTATCATGAGAATTGATTGACACAGGTAACACAGGAACAGCACAGAGCAGAGGTGGCAGTCAATAATTTATTGCTTTTCCTTTTACTGTTCGAAATGTGCTTGTAAATTACAAACTGACAAATGTCATTGACAAATGTTTATTGTTAGTATGAGGTAGATGTTACTAGTCCAGTGGAAGATACCAGTGTTTCCCAAAAGCTAATGTACCCCTGAATCACCTGGGGTACTTGTTAAAATCCATTTAACAAGTCTGCTTCAGCTGACCTAGGGTGGTGCCAAGATTCTGCATTTCTAATATGCTTTCTGGTGATTTCACTCCACTGACTGCACTTTGAATAGCAAAGGTATAGAACAGCGATTTTAACCACACTGTACATTAGAATTACATACTGAGATTTGTAAAGTGAGGACTCTCAGCCCGTACACTTGGTCTACTGAATCAGAATTTCCAAGGGTGGGGCTTAGGCATTTATAGTTTTAATAAGCAACCCAAGTGATTCTTGTGCTCAGCCAGGGCTAGTATGTTTCTTAAATCTGCTTTCCAGCTAATTCTAATTTATTCAATCAGCTGGAAATAGTTGAGCTTCTATTCTGAGCCAGGCATTGAATTTGGTGAGGAGAACAAACAAAAGAACCAACCAACAATGATAAAACATTTGGTAAATGCTGGGGTGCTCTATGTGGGAGCACAGGATGGGGTGTGGGGATTCAGCAGACTACTCAGTCAAGTCAAGGAAGGCTTTTCCTGGGAGGTGAAGCTAGGACCACATTAGAAAGATGAACAGGACTGCATTAGAGCAAGAAGAGGTATAAAATAACATAGTATGTTAGGAAAGACCTGGGTTCACCCATGGAAGGGGTAAGTAACTAGGTTAAAGAAGATAAGAATAAGACAATGAAAGAATGCTAGGCTAAGGAGTTTGACCTGGATTCTGAAGTCTAAGGGTTTAAGAAGACTCAAAGTACATGGCAAATATCAAACACATAACAAATGTTTGCCCTTATCATTATCATTGTTAAAGTAGTAGTAGTAGTAATAGCAGCAGTAGTAGTAGTAGAAGTAGCAGTATTGCCAAATGTGTGATTTAGAAAGCTGAGAATGACAACATGATGGAGAGGACTGGAGGGGACCTAGACTGGAAACAAGTGGTCATAGGCTATTATACAGTTTGGTTAAGGAACAGGAAAGATATGGAGGGAGTAGATTTTACAGGACTCAAAAGACTTGGTTCCTTCAATAATTTAAAAATTCACACCTGTATGAAGCAGTTTTCAAATTCCTTCACATACAAACTTGAAGGAGTTAGTATAAGGATTAGTCAAATATTACTAATAAAAGAAATCAAGGTTTGGATATGTTTAAAGTTACAGGACAGCTTGGGGAAGAACCTGGTCTGTCTGACTTCACACCAAGTACTCCTGCTTCCATGGCCCACACATTGCAGAAGATAGAGACCTTATATGAACACCGGGAAGGTTGAGGCCTTCCTCTTAGTCAGTGAGTGGAGCAGACTGGCATGGCCTCGAAAGGAACCAGAATTCAGCCTTTGCTGCCATTAGCTCCATATTCCCAAGTAAGGAAATTGTGGTAGCTGGAGTCCCCAACATGAAGATCCTCAGACACTTTTGGGAGGTATCCACATGTGGCTCCCAGCTTTTCCAAACATGGTCTTGGAGCTGATGAGATAATGACAGCAAAGCAGCAATAGCAGAAGTACAGATATGGAGCAGGTGGCAGAGGTGAGAGGTGAAGCTATCTTGATCTTTCAAAGATATACTCCTTCTTCCAACACATTCCCCCGACCCTGCCCCATCTCCTCTAGGATTTCCTTCATTATTTTATTTCCACCTTGTTTTACTCTGTCTTCCCACCAACTCTTTCCTTTCAGCATTCAAATGTGCTCCAATCCCATTCATCTTTAAAGAGTCACCTCATCTTAGTCCTACCATATTCTCAAGCTTCTGCCCTGTAGACTTAACTCCACCCGTAATGTGCAGAGGAATGAGGTTGCAATCTGGCTTTTACCTATGTCGTTTGGGTCGGTTCCCTGATTATTGTTAGTTTAAAGTTGGCCTTCTGGCTACTATGGCTCCTCTTCAGTACTGAGGGTGTGTGTGCAGGTATAGCCACACCTTTATTCATTTGGTATTTCATGGGCTATATCCATGTAAACTTAGTGATGCAATGCCGTATACTCTGAGGAACGATGCATCAACTAGGAATCCGTTTTTTTGTAAAGCATTTTTTTAAAAAAATTTTTAAAGATTTTATTTCATCATTTCCAGAAAGAGGGGAAGGGAGAGAGGCAGAGAGGGAGAGAGACATCAATGTATGGCTGCTTTTCACCTGCCTCCAGCCACAGATCTGACTGGAGACCTGGTTTGCAACCATGTTATGTGCTCTGGCTGGGGAATCGAACCTGCGACCTTTGGGTTCGCAGGCCGGCGCCTTATCCACTGCGCTACCAGCCAGGGCTGTAAAGCATTTAAAAAAAAAAAAAAGATTTTATTTATTATTTTTTGAGAGAGAGGGGAAAGGAGAGAGCCAGAGAGGGGGAGAAGCATCAGTGTATGGTTGCCTTTCATCTGCCTCCAGCTACAGACCTGGCTGGAGACCTGGCTTGCAACCTGGTTATGTGTTCTGGCTGGGGAATCGAACCAGTGACCTTTGGGTTTGCAGGCAGGCACCTTATCCACTGTGTTACCAGTCAGGGCCAGGAATCAGTTTTGCTGCTATTAACAGAATAACTCAATTCCATTGACTTAAACATATGATACAATATGATATAGACAGAATGATACCCTAACGGCTGTTTGTATTCATCCCACCTACCTCTCCAGGGAGTCTGTTGATTTAACCATTCTCAGATAATTCTATTAACTGTGCATAATTAGAATGTTTATATTGACCAGCCACTTGTTTTATTTCAAACCTAAATTGTTCTATAAGCCAAAGATAATGATGCCTATCATCATGGATGGGGATCTTTGCATTGCCTCTGGGTCACATTAAGAAGCACTGATCTTACCGCAGAGCTAGAAGTTGTGTGTGATTTTTAAAATGCTACCAAATTTTAAAAATCAGCTCCTTTTGACATGATTTGTTCTTTTCTTGACAATCTTTGAAAAGTCTGACTGAGTTTTCTGTGTGGTTGAACTCCATGGGTATTTACTAACCCAGAGTGCATGCATGTGCATGCGTGTATACACACACACACACCCCCACACATACTCCTATGTTCTTTACCCACTGACATTGGCAAAGAAGCACAAAGAGAACTGGGGCCTGAGGACCCAGTGAGGAAATAAGGGTTTTCATTGGAAAATGGTCTTTTATAATAACCCACCACACCTTGGAGGCTGGACCAGGCCACTATTTTTGTGTCTTCAGAGTTGCCCTCCCTCTGTGCACCCAGTGCTGACTTGATGCTGTAAGTGGAGAGGAATATTCCCGCCAGGGAAGGCCACAAGTGAAAATGGTGACAGTTGGATGCTGGGGCTGAGGTTAACCTTGAGCACTTGGAAGAGGTGAGTACACACAGTAGCACAGCAGAAGTCAGGAATCTCTTGCCACAGGGAGAGGGGCCAGTGCCTCCCTAGGAGGTGTTCTGAGCTATGGGTGAAGTCTGTATCTCCCTCCTTCCTTCACAGCCCCATTCTCCACTGCATCATTGTAACCAGCGATCCAGAGGCCTGCCAGCTTAGATACCAGAACCCATGGTTGAGATGCATGAGCTTTGTCCTTTGGATCCCTTGAAAGGTGTACCTTCTACACCTGTGGACTTTTATGTAGTAAGTGCTCTATGCTCTGACCATCAGTTCTTTTCCTCCAATAGTTCTGAGTAATGCTTCAAAAAGCGAATTCAGGTTAGCTATAAGTTAAAAGAAACAGGTATATTTTCACAAATTATGAATTCCTCATTGATTGATTTAATCAAACATCCAGTGTATTCATAAGTGAGTTTTAAAAGTCTTTTTATGCGTTAGTCAAGGTTCTCTAGAAAAACAGAATGAATAGAAGATAGACAGATGATAGATAGAAAGAGATTTATTATAAGGAACTAGCTCACAAGATTGTAAATGAGGCTGAAAAGTCCATCTGTGACCTGGAGGCCCAAGAAAGCCTTGAGTTTCATGTTCAGGTCTTCAGGACCACTGAATGAGAGTAAGAGCAGGCTAGTGATCTTCCTGTTTAACCATTGTTACCTAACTAGATAAGGACAAAGCTGGAGGCTCAGGAAAGCTTCAGTCCAAATCTAAAGGCCAATGAACGGGGAGTTCAGAGGTCCTTTGGCAGGAGGAGATGGATGTCCCACCTCAAATAGAGAGCAATCTCACCACCCCCACTTTTAGTTCTTTGCAGACCTTCATGGATTAGATGATGCGCACTTGCACTAATTAATGAGGCAATCTTCTTCTTCTTCTTCTTCTTCTTCTTCTTCTTCTTCTTCTTCTTCTTTTTTATTTTTTTGCAATCTTTCTTTAGTCCACCAATTCAAATGCTAAGCTGTTCTAGGAACACCCTCACAAACACATCCAGAAATAAGGTCTTACCAGCTGTCTGAGAATCCCTTAGCCGAGTCAAGATGACGCATAAAATCAACCACCACAATGGGGCAAAGAGAGAAAACATTTTTTACACTTTGGTTTCACTGCTTTTTATTGAATTATTTTCTCACATGCTCAGTTTCTCTTTTAAAGTCTGGAGTTCATTACAACAAATCGCATTAAATCAGGCAGCACTTTTTGAGGCCTGGCTCATATGTTTCTTTATTTCAAGTAATATTTGATCCAGGTAAGATCAAGTAGAAACAGACAACTTGAAAGTCCCAGGCCAATTTTTGGTATTAGTTCCTGGCATTTCTCTGAAGATTTATTGTCTTTGTTCATCCTTAATCACTGGATCTTGTTTTCATTGAAATGGAACTCTTCTGCTATCTAGTTAAAGTTTATTGTTTTTAATAACTTTGGTTTTGAATAAGGATATTACTTTAATTTGACCACCACGTTCTTCCTTTTCAGTGTTAATTAGAAACAGAACAGAACTCTGGGATTACTTCAATGTAAACAATGTATTCTTCAGGATTTTTCTCTGAAGAGGAAAATTCTTGACCCTTCCACAGCAAAATATAATGTTTCTGGTCTTCCAGCTATGGTAATCCTCAATGTGACAGAGGCACCAGGACCATTTCAAGGAAAAAGAAGAAACGCACCTACTCATGGTGGGCCCTGTGCTAGACACCTGGGTAGATAGATGAAAACAAAATTCCTGTCTTGGAGGACCTCAAAGTTTATTGTGAGAGATGCACTGATAGTTAAATAAACCATAATACAATTATATTTATAACTGATATAAAAAGTGCTGTGGAATCACACAAGGGAGGAATGTTTTGGTGGGAAGGAGAAAGGGTGAGGATTAAGGAAGACTTCATAGAAGTTGTGAGTTTTGAAATGGGGTTTGAAGAATGCCAGAGTGTGCATTGTCCTGATACAATAAGATTGCAGGTTCGATCCCTGGTTAGGGCACATACAAGAAGCAACAATGAATGCACAAATAAGTGGAACAACACAAATCAACATTCCTCTCTCTCTCTGTCCAATCAATTAAAAAAAAAAGAATGTCAGAGTGTAACTAAACAGAGATGCTTGAAAAGAACATTCCATACAGAGGCACACTAAAAAGCAGCATGGAGTAAGGACAGGTGTTCTGGAAATTTCTAGTAGGCCAAGTGTTACTGTGGTATATAGAGTGCTGGGGGGTGATGTAATCAGAAATGGAGGGGCAGGTGGGGGGGCAGAATTAAAGGGCCTCGGAGACCAGCCTGAGGGGTTAGATTTGTTCCTACCAGCCATGCATGCACCCAGGCTTTTGAGCCCCCCTTTTAGCTGTTATATTGGATGAGCACATTCCTTGGCCCTTTATCTCTAGAATTGAGCCACTGCCCTTCACTGAGTCCATTTCCAGGTCTTCTGGTCTCCTTAGTTCTACACAGCTCCTGATATTTCAAGGCTTTGAAAATGTCTACATTTGGTGAAGTTATCTTTTTTTCAAAAGGGATTTGATATTCTCCCTTTGGCTCTATGCACTGCAGTCAATTGACATTGATGTTATAGGCTTGGGTCAGCTGTATGTTTACCTCTCAAGGGAAGATGAGATATTCAGTATTTTGAGGTCTTTTGATACCTCCCCTTCCTCTTCTGTAAAATGGGAACAGAGTTTAATACTTCAGCTGCAGCTGACAGCAGGGATTAGTGGGTGGTGGGTTTGTTTTGTGATGGGTGAGGGATGAAGCACTTTTGAAGTTGTATAAATCTTAAAGTCAGAGTTGGAAGGAAAGTTGGAGGTGAAGTGTGATGTGGTCAAGCAGTTTCCTGAATCCATGGAGCGAGTAAGAGCCCCTACAGCCAGAAGTGGAGCTTCCTACCTTGGGAAACCTGAAAAAGGGTGTTCAAGCAGAAGGAAAACGTGCTCTAAAGGGTCTTTCTGCACAGAATAGGTGGCTGGGTTCCATGGTTTCTGGCTTCTGCACACGCGTTCTCTAACAGTGGCCCAGGTGAGGTCACAGGACAGCTGTGCGGCAGTTAATCCTGTCAGACACCTGCTGGGCGAGCTTAACCGGTTGCTAACAATAACCGCCACCATTTACTGCGCACAGCGCCAGGCACTGTACACACCAAGTTAGCTCATTTCACATCTAGGATCGTGGGAGGTACGCTGAACGATATTGATCTCTATTTCTTGGATGAGTAAATAGAGGCTTAACAATTTGCCCACGAGGTCCCAGGGACAGAGCCTAGGCCAAATTGATCAGATTCCAGAAGCTTTTTCCTGCCCTTTTTTCCTCTTCTTCTTCAGCTCCAGTTTCTATCCTGCTCCCGTAAAGGAGAAGGGAGTGGTTTCGGAGCTTCGTTTCCCGCCGCCTCCAGAGCGGAACCAAGAGCTCGGAGGTGGCGCCGCCGGGTCGGCCGCAGGCTGGGTCCTCCGAGCGTCAGGGCTGCGAACGGCCAGGTCGTGGGCCGAGGCCTCTTCCGTGGGCAGAGCCGCAGGGCCGGAAGTGGGTCTGCGACCCAAGCACCCTAAGCCGGAGTTCCCGACCCTGCGTCTAGGGGCGCTGAAGCGGCGGGACTGGTTTCTGTGCACCAGAGCTCCCCCTCCCCAGAGCTTCACCACCGCGGCCCGCCCGGCCCGACGATGGCCGCCCGCCTGCTCCTGCGCGCCTGGGCCCCGGGCGCTGCCCTCCGCTCCGGAGCCCCCAGTCGGCCCCTGAGCGCCGACTCCGGCCGGGGCCAGTACCTGCATCGCAGCATCGTGCCTACTATGCACTACCAGGACAGCCTGCCCAGGTGAGTGCAGCATCAGCCCCATTCTCGCTTCAGTCACACACGACCCTTCAGTCTGGAAATTCAGTGACTTTCAGAATCTCTTGACACGGAAACCGCAGAACGCGCAAGTTCTATCCTAGAACTCCCCATCGCTCTCTCACATTCTCCAATCTGGCCCCTTCTCAATCTCTCTTGCCAGTAACGCCGCTTCCAACCAGATCCCCGAAGCGTTCCTAGCATTTTTCCTCGCAAAATATCCAACCTGCGTATCTCCACCACCAGCCTAACCCCTCCACCTAGGGTGTTCCCTGAAGTGCTTCATGGCTGCTCCATACTCCTGCCCAGAATATGAACAGGTCAATTCCGGATACATAACAGTTATCCTCCTTCAACTTCTCCACTGTTACTCAGAGCTCTCAGCCCCCTCCCCATGCCTACAGTACTCTGGTCTTCTAGCAACCCCACCAGTCCCCCAAGCACACTCAAGTATTCATCTTACTCTCTCCCCTGACCTCAGCATCCTAGGTCCAGTCCTCACTCAAAAACCTTTCATCACTATCAAACCTTCCTCAGTATACCCCCTGAAAGATCATCCCTAACCCACATAACCTGTAACTTCAGCCCACCTGCATAGAAAATTCTAGCACCGCCCTCAGAGATACCCCTCCCAAACGCTTATTCAGATTATATCCAGAACGCACCCAAATCCTGTCTATTCCTTTTCACCTTGGGCTACCCCCCCACCCTTAAAACACCACCTAGAATCTATTTCCCCTAGGAAAACAGTCCCAATAAATCTTTGCCTTTGCCTTACTCTTTCCTTCACCCAATATTTTCTTTAATTCAGTTTCCTGTTTTCTCATCCTTCAAACTCCCAGTCTTCATCTTCTTCATCTGAGCTTCCAGATCTCCTTCTCCCGTATTAGAAATTTCCTCAAATTCCTTCACCCTCTCAAATCAGACTTTATTTTCTCTATTCACCAGTTAGCTCCTGGAGCCATATTCCAAATTTGTCTCAAAGATTCTTTTTACCCTTTCTCTTCAAACTGACATCAGGCATCTCCCAGTCCAGGGACTAGAGGCCAGTGCTCCCCACCCCATGAATAGAACAACAACTATATAACTGGCATCACCCCCAGCTACGAGGTTGCTGTTTTTCTTCTCATCCAGGAACCCTTGAACCATTGTCACCACTACCCACCCCCACTCTCTCAGGAAAATCACCCAGGGTGATCCTTGTGAAATTACAGAGGGCAGGCATCTAAAACAAATTAAAATGAGAGTATTTAGCCCTAATCTCATCAATTAAATTTGGCGAGAAGTAGGGATAGAAGAGGAAAGAGTCGTTTTACCTATGGGATAAGCCTGGGACTGACAGCCTCCTGGACAGCTGTGTGTGTGTGTCTGACTGCCTGACTGCCTGTGCCTGTATGTGGGGGAAAGGTGAAGAAAGTCTAAACGTGTCTGCTTGCCAAACCCAAATGCAGATAACCCTGAACTTTGCTCTCCTGGGCTCCACCCAAGTTTAAGATCAGACAGACTTTCTGGAAGGCTGGGAAGAATGAATATTCAAGAGTATTTTCCCCAACCCACAGTACAAAAATCTGTAGGGGATTTGAAGCTATCACCCAGGTGTAACCTTAAACAAGGATACCCCTCCAGGCCTCTATTACCTCAGCTGTAAAGTGGGGTTTAGATAAAATGAAATTTCTTTTATTTCTGAGATTCTCGACTGTTAAAACGTGTTACCTTTGACACTCATTTTGATGGCACACTTGGTGAAAAGTCCTGGCTTTGAAGTCTGGTAGAACTGGTTTCAGAGCCCTGATTTTATACTCTGTTGTAACCTTAGGCAGTTCAATTAACTTTTTCAAGCCACAGCTCTTACCTATAAGGTAGGCATGGAACATATACTTCATTGGGCTCTTGTGGCGATAAGATGACATAAGATGCCTAAAATGAGGAACTATCCTAATTAGTTGGCAAAAGTGGTACCTTTGTGTTAGGTGGTCCAACTGGATCTCTCTCCCTCTTCTTATTCCTGTGCTATCACTGCTGCCTATTAACCAAGTGGCCTAGGATTCACTTTTTTCTAGGAACCCTTACTCTGTCATTTGCTTGTCTTTTAGATTTTTCTTTTTTTAGTGTGGTAAAATATACATAATATAAAATTTAACATTTTAACCATTTTTAGGTGTACAATTCAGTTAGGTATTATATTTTAAGGGCTATGTTTTATAAATATCTACTGAACATTTAATTTCAGAATATAAAACTGGAAGTTTTGAGGAAACAAAGGGTAGATTAGCTTGACCTAATCATTCACAGTATTAACTTAATAAACATTGATATGGATTTGGAGAACAATCTGTCATGGTGAGGAGCTTGCCATGTAGTGGGGAAAATTTAACAGGTAAACAGATTGTTTAGATGTAAGGTATAAATAGAAAGCAGTATTTTGTGGTTAAGATTATGAGACAGGAATCAGACAGGTTTGATTTTTTATTTTATTTTTTAAAAGATTTTATTTATTATTTTCAGAGAGCGGGGAAAGGAGAGAGGCAGAGAGGGAGGGAGACATCAATGTATGGTTGCCTTTCACCTGACTCCAGCCACGGACCTGGCTGGAAACCTGGCTTGCAACCTGGTTATGTGCCCTGGCTGGGGAATTGAACCAGCGACCTTTGGGTTCGCAGGCCAGCGCCCTATCCACTGAACCACCAGCCAGGGCCAGATTTGATTTTTAATCCTGTTCTACCTCTTACTAGCTCCATGGCTATGAGCAAGCCATCTAACCTAAAAATTGGGATTGATATTACCATCTTTGTCTCAGGAGTATAAGAATAAAATGTCCTGATATAAAAAACACTTAGTACAAAGTCTGGTACATAGCAAGTATTTAATAGATAAAAATTCTTCCTGCCAAGAGCATAACTAAAAAGCCTTTTGTATTTTTACACGCCATTGGGATAAAGTCATCCTAGATGTCAAGACAGTCCATCTGAAGGGCATTCCTTTGGGGCCCAGAACTTGACTGTTTTTACTTGTTATTCTCCATACCTTGTTAACTCTGGCTTCACCTTTGAATTCTAGAGAACCTGCCCATTATATCTGGAACACAAGTTATATAAAGCAGAGAGCACATATAAACTAATTGCTGAAATTCTGTGGCACACCAGAAAAAATATATATTTTTTGCCAATCTGATAAACAAAATAGGTGACATTTTGATTCACTCACACTGGACAGTTATTGTGTTGGCTGTTGTCATTTTTTTAAATGTGACCATCTTAAGGGAAAAGAGGTCAGTGCCCTTGACTAAGCAGCCAGATACTGCATGTTTTAAAAATTCTTGCAGCCCACAGGTTGAAAATACTGACATGAAGTGATTAGTCAGAGGAAGGCAGAGGACCCAGTCTTGAGAAAGTATGCTCTGTTAGGGCAAGAGGACAGAAAAGTGACTCAGAAGATGGTGTCAGAACCAACAGGGTGGGAGAAGAGAATTTCTACCTCTTTGGCCTGGAGGGGCATACTCATGATGGACATTACCTTTCCAATCAAAAAATACAGTTAACATGGTCTTGATCTTGCTGCAACCTTGCCATCCCTTCTGGTGTGGAGAACCAGGTGACTTTCATTGGAACAACTGGGCCTTTGATTCCATATCATAGCTGCAGACCTGTGATTCCTCTCTGGCTATGACCTTCTTGAGGAAATCTGGTTCATTAGTAGTGGTTTGAATGAAGTCATTAGCAAAACTGCAGCAGAATGTCCCTTCTGCTCTGGTAGCAGAAGCTGTGGAAGTTTCATGTGAGGATCCTGCATCAAACACAGTAGTTTTTGGAACCTCCAGATCAGCTTCTAGTTTTTGAACCATCAGTCGGTCACTGATCTTTGTTGATGCTAGCCCGTACACATTCAGCATTCTCAGATGTTCTGCTTATTGCAGGATTTCCAGAATTTGGATCACTTTCAATAGATTCTTGACCACCTTTGAAGTGTTGGCACCACTCAGTCATTTTGAATGTGATGGCCACACAGTACATATGCTCACTCAATGGTGTCTACCACCTGCACTGACTAAGTACAGTAAAGTCATTATTCATACATGCACATTCCATTCCCCTCTCCTTGGCTGCCAGGTTACATTGGTGTCGTGCAAACCATTCTAGTTATATTAGCAATGGCTGGACTTTTTTCTAGACAAACTTTGTATATACTAATTTAGCTCATGAAATTCATCATTAATGCATTAAAATTATTTTACTTAAAAATATATTTACCATCGATGCTTCCATTAGGAAACTCATCAATTCTGATTTGTCTGTGGCTTCCCGTTGTTGGGTTTTTTGGGTGTTTTTGGAAGGAAATTATCCAGTAATTAGTTTATTAGTTTGGGTTCTAAAGCTCATTAACCTATTTCACCTGTTGTCACCCTTATATCTACCTTACTTTCTCCTCAGGCTGCCTATTCCCAAACTTGAAGACACCATTAGGAGATACCTCAGTGCGCAGAAGCCTCTGTTGGATGATGGGCAGTTCAGGTAAATGCTGAGAACCCTGAATGACAATGGTTGGTGGTTCAAGAGAAGAGGCTGACAAGTAATGGTAATGAGCTTCAGGAAGTATCTGCTGTTTGAGTCTCAAGGAACCTGGAACCTACTCTCTACATTTATAAATTCAGGAAATAGACTTGGCTAACCAAGTCTTTCTAACCAGACTTAACAGGTGATGGTTTATAAGCCAGAATGCCAAATTTGTGCTGTGGCTTGGCAGACGTATATACCTGGGAGGCTTGCTGGTACTGGTCATTTATAGTGCCATATGGAGAGCATATGGCAGACCAGAAGTTTGCTTGGTGAGCATGAATTCTGGGTTAGATAGTGTGCTCCCAAAATTCACACTCTTCATGGCCTTATTTAGAAGTAAGGTTGTCACAGTGTAATTAGTTAAGATAAGATCATACTGAAATAGGGTGAGTCCTTAATTCAGCGTGACCCGTGTTCTTACAAGAGGAGAAACAGAGATAGCCATAGGGTGATGGAGGCAGAGATTAGGGTATGTCAACAAGGCAAGGAATGCCGAGGATACTTGGTAAAGAACACAAGCTAAGAGAGAAGCATAGATTATCTTCTAGAGTCTTCAGAGAGAATACGATGCTGTCAATACCTTGATTTTGTACTTCCAGCCACCAGAACTACAAGAGAATAAATTTCTGTTGTTTTAATCTATCCAGTTTATGGTACTTTGTAGTCCTAGGAAACTAATACAGCCATGGAATTTGAAAATAATACTGTATATTGTCAAAAAGTAGATGGCATTAAGCTCATATCCTAGTGTAGTGCTCTTTTTTACTGTGATGGGATGTTTTTTTGTTTTTTGGGGGGTTTTTGGCAGATAACTGACTTTGTCATTAAAACCGGAATTCTTCACTGGATAGTGGTGGAAAAATATAAATGAACTATTTATAATCTAGTCCTCTGCTTTTAAATATTCCTTATTAGTCACTTGAAACTCCTCTTGGGATGGTAATAGTTTAACAGCTACCAGTTACTAAAAATTATATTTCAACCCCCCTAGATCCTTAGCTTTATAAATATGTTTTCATCTTGTAAGGTGGTATATGATCTCTATTTTACATACAAAGAAACTGAAACTCAGATCAAGTAACTTGTTTAAGGTACCACAGTGTGAAAGGGACAGAGGTAGAATTCAAACTTAGCTGTTTTTGACCCCAAAGCTTCTATCCTTTTCTCCGTGCCAACCTGCCTGCCTCCTGGATTACAGATAACTTTATGAGATGTTGATTGATTCTGTTGTCAGAAAAAGATATGCTAGCTTTGGCCTGTGT
Organism: Noctilio leporinus; assembly: GCA_004026585.1. Classification (NCBI taxonomy): domain Eukaryota; kingdom Metazoa; phylum Chordata; class Mammalia; order Chiroptera; family Noctilionidae; genus Noctilio; species Noctilio leporinus. Next base: position 111,110 of record PVIW01003979.1, on the reverse strand, counting down.
AGCTCAGCTGGTTGGAGCGTCATCCTCTAAAACCAAAAGGTCGTGGTTCGGTTACTGGTCAGGGTACCTATGGAAGGCTGATTGATGTTTCTTCGCCTCTCTTTCTCCTCCCTCTTTCTCTCTCTCTCCCCCTTTCCCTCCCTCTTTTCTTCCCTCTCTGCCTCTGTTCCCCTGTCTAAAATCAGTAACCATGTTCTCAGCTAAGTATAAAAGAAAAGACACCCTCAATTTATTCATTTTGGATTTATTCTTGTTCTTCTGATCAGAGCACTTTCTGATCTCAGTCCTAGGTTCTAGGGATATACGTACATACTATTGGGAACTCAAAAATCTCTATATGAGTTTTTGGCCATAAATCCAAAAATCATGTATTTTCTTCTATTATTTGATTCTTTCTTTTCCTGAACATTTCAGGAAAACAGAAGAATTTTGCAAGAGTTTTGAAAATGGGATTGGAAAAGAACTGCACAAGCAGCTGGTTGCTCAGGACAAGCAGAATAAACATACGAGCTACATTTCAGGTAGGTAGGCAGGGTTGTGGGTATAATTTTTCCCAGGGCCTCCATAATTGAAAGTAAGGTAGGTCTCTCCTATTTAGGTCTCAAAAATATCTTTGGTGGGACAGCACTGAAGTAATGTGTCACTCTCTCTTCCTGAGGTAAACAGTGATTTGCCTCCTGTATACAACCTAATCATTGGCTTTGTCTGAAAACGATGCAGGGTTAAGTCCCTGTGGATATCATTCTAGATCCTTCACAGTCTGGACTAACTGCCCTCACCAGCCTTTTCTCTTACCATTCTCTCTGACACACTACATGCTTCAATGAAATTGAACAACTTGTTCCCTCAACCCATTAATTCTTCTGTACCTTTGTCCATGTTGCTTCCAGTGCCATTTTTTTTTTAAAGATTTTATTTATTATTTCTGGAGAGAGAGGAAGGGAGAGAGGCAGAGAGGGAGAGAGACATCAATGTGTAGTTGCCTTACACCTGCCTCCAGCTACAGACCTGGCTGGAGACCTGGCTTACAACCTGATTATGTACCCTGGCTGAGAATCAAACCAGTGACTTTTGGGTTTACAGGCTGGCGCGTTATCCATTGTGCCACCAGCCAGGGCCCAGTGCCATTTTTTTACCTGGAAAATTATTTCTTTAAGACTCAGGTAGGGTGATTGCCAGAAGCTGGGGTTATGGAAGTGGGTGAAATGGGTGAAGGGGGCCAAAAGGTATAAATTTCCAGTTATAAAATAAGTAAGTCATGGGATGTAAGGTACAATATGGTGACTGTAGTTAATAATAACTGTATTGTATAGTGGCTAAGAGTATAGATCTTAAAAATTCTCATTATGAGAAAAATAAGTTTTGTAACTGTGTATGACAATAGATGTTAACTAAACTTATTGTGGTGATCAATTCACAATATCACAATAAATACAAATATGGGATCATTATATTGTACACCTGAAACTAGAATACTGTTTTAAGTCATTATGTGCTTAACGAATTAAAAAAAAGAAAGAAAGAAGGAAAAAAACCCAGGTAGGATGATTTTTATTTAATTTGTTGTTGTTGTTGTTGTTGTTTTAAAGATTTTATTTTATTATCCTTAGAGAGAGGGGAAGGGAGGGAGGCAAAGAGGGAGAGAGACATCAATGTATGGTTGCCTTTCACCTGCCTCCAGCCATGGACCTGGCTGGAGACCTGGCTAACAATCTGGTTATGTGCCCTGGCTGAGGAATCGAACCAGCGACCTTTGGGTTTGCAGGCTGGTTCCCTATCCACTGTGCCACCAGCCAAGGCCGGAATCTTTTTTTTAAAGTTTTCACCTTTCTTTGTTGTTTGTAGTTGATTTTTTTCCTATTTGTTTTGACCTCTTTTTTCAGATGCCTTATAATCCTTTTCTGTTGTCTTGGATATGAACGAGCATTAAAAAGCAGTTCTTCATTCATCCACACCCCTGACATGATTGGAAGGCCCAACAGGGCACTCAGTAGGAAGGCAGCCAATACCCTGCAGCAAAGCCTGCAGCAGGACTATGACCAGGCCCTAAGCTGGAAGTATGGCTGGGGCAGTGGCCTTGGCTTCTCCACCACCCCAAATAAGATCTTTTATATTAACAGGAATGCTTCTAAGTCAATCAAGTTTGAAGATTAAACTCTGCTATCTTACCTCCCCATTCAAAATTGATTTTATCACTCAGTTATGCAGATAAAAGTTTTCTGACAGTTGTCTTAAATTGAATTTCTACAAAAATAAAGGGATAGGGGCAGCTCATGTTTCAGAAGCCAAGAGAATATGTGAGTGGCTTAAAACCACCATATTCTATATTAAGCCTTCTATCCCCATTTGCAGATATCATGTCATGTACAATGTGGGAACCCCTAAAACTGGATTTTATTTATAAAAAATTGTGTATTCTTAAAAAAAAAAAAAAAGCAGTTGGAAGCTCTGTGGACAAGGGGTTATCAATCATCCTCACTGTAGTGCCATCTGGCTCAGCCATTTCCTTGTGTGCCCCTAACAGTAGCATCTGTGGGTTAGGCTCCCAGGAAAGGCTTTTCAAAAAAATTATCAAAAGGTATTTTCCTGGTCACTAGTGTTGCAGAAGTCGGGGAAGGCTTGAGATCTCAACTGAGATTGATATCCCACAATTTTACTTTCCCCAGTAAATAAAATTCGAGTCTTCTACTGGAGTGGAAAGAGTACCTGAAAGATAGGAGTGAGGGTCTAATTAAATAATTTTTCAACCAGATGTGTCTAGGCTGCCAATTCCTGAACCACCTGGGGGTTCTGCTTTGTAAATCATATTTCTTGGTTTTTCCACTCTCAGTTTAGGATTGGGTTTCTTGATCTGCCTAAATGCTTTTCAACTTCTGAGATTTGCTCTTTTCTCTTCTTTCATTCTCTTTGCCTCAATGGTTTATGTCTCTTTAAAATTATTTTACTGAAGGGACCAGAGGCATAAATTCATGTCTTTTTCATCAAATATATTTCACCCCTTTAACCCCTTAGTATGTCTTTTCTCTTACCATTTTAGTGCATTGCATTATGTTTTAATTTTGTCTCCTGTGCCATTGTTTGTCCAAATCAAAATCCATGTCTTGTTCTTCTCTATGGCCCCTGGATCAGGACCTGGTTCTCAGCACTGATTCTCAAGGAATGAAATGGAATAAATGGGCCAACAAATAAATAATAGATACATTTATATTTATTTTTTAAATTATTTTTTATTTTTAGAGAGAGAGGAAGGGAGGGAGGCAGAGAGGGAGAGAAATATTATTGTGCAGCCCTGGCTGGTAGCACAGTGGATAAGGCACCGGCCTGTGAACCCAGAGGTTGCAGGTTTGATTCCCCAGCCAGGGCACATAACAAGGTTGCAAACCAGGTCTCCAGTCAGGTCTGTGGCTGGAGGCAGGTGAAAAGCAACCATACATTGATAAAAATAAAAATAAAAAAAAAGAAAGAAAGAAAGAAAAGAAAAGAAATATTATTGTGCAAAGGAAGCTTTGCTTAGTTGTCTCTCGCATGCTCCCAACTGGGGACAGAAACCCAGGCATGTGCCCTGACTGGGAATCAAACCAGCAACCTTTCAGTTTGTAGTCCTGTACTCAGTCCATTGAGCCACACCAGCCAGACAAAATTTGTGTTTATTAATTCATTCCCTAGTACTTTACATGTGGAAATTACTTACTCCAGAGGAAAATGGTCTTTAATAGTAGAGTTCATTCATGCTTAATGATCCTAGCAGTGACTTCACTCGAGGGCACATTTTCTGATAAAATACTGCCAAGTATTTTTACAAGCCAGACATACATTGGAATACAGAGAGCTAGTTTGAGTGGTCCACACACACTCGTAGTTATTTCTACTTGCTTTTATTTTTTAAGATTTTATTATTTTTAGAGAGAAGGGCAGGGAAGGAGGAAGAACGGGAGAGAAACATCAATATATGGTTGCCTTTCACCTGCCTCCAGCTACGGACCTGGCTGGAGACCTGGTTATGTGCCCTGACTGGCAATTGAACCAACAACCCTTGGGTTCACAGGCTGGCATTCAATCCTCTGAGCCACACCAGCCAGGGCTTCTACTTGCTTTTTGAGCATTTTCTAAAACAGGGAGTGCACAAATGTGCATGGTACACAAAATAATGGTGAAGACTTTCCCACTGCATTTGGGAAATAGTCAAGTGTGAATGTTGCCCCTGAAGGGAGACAAAGCAAGGGAAACCAAAGTGGGTGGGATGGGAATTAACAACTACCCTGTTCTAGCATGAATGCAAGTGAGGTATTACTGTATTTCGTTCCTTTAAGAGTCAATAAAGAAAACAGAATGAGGAAGAAAATACAATTAACAAACAGGGAAATGCAAATGAAACCACAATGATAATTACCCACGAGATTGGCTCCCATCAAAAAGACAAACAATAACAAATGTTGACAAGGATGTAAAGAAATTAGAACCCACATATGTTGCTGGTAGTAATGGTGCTGCCACTTTGGAAAACACTAGCAGTTCCTCAAAAAGTTAAACATAGACTTACCACTTGATCTGTCAGCTCCACTCCTAGCTATTTATGTATCCCCAAGAGAATTGGAAACATATATCCACACAAACCTTGTATATACCAGCATCATTTGTAATAGTCAAAAATGAAACTACCTAAATATCTGTCATCTGATGAATGGATAAATAAAATGTACTATATTTCTATAATGGAACATTATTTGGCAATGAAAAGAAATGAAGAACAGATATAAGCTACAACATGAATGAACTTCAAAAACATTATTATAAGTGAGAGAAGCCAGATGTAAAATATCACATAGTATATGATCCTATTTATATGACCTGAATCACTGCTTTTTGCAAAAAAATGCAGTAAAAAAATCAGGAAATTCTTCCCATTGGAGGTTGTCATTTCTTTTGCATATGCTTGATTTTTTTTTCTTTCTCAAATTTTATTTTTAGGAACTGCATTAACTTTTTATGTTGTTCTTTTTGTGTTTTATGTTGTTATATTTTAGGCCCCTGGTTTGATATGTACTTAACTGCTCGAGACCCCATTGTCCTAAATTTTAATCCATTTATGGCGTTCAACCCTGACCCAAAGACTGAGTATAATGACCAGCTTACCCGAGCAACCAACATGATTGTTTCTGCCCTCCGATTTATGAAGACACTCCGGGCTGGCCTTCTGGAGCCGGAAGTGTTTCACTTAAACCCTGCCAAAAGTGACACTGATTCCTTCAAGAGACTCATACGCTTTGTGCCTTCCTCTTTGTCTTGGTATGGTGCCTACTTAGTTAACGCATATCCACTGGATATGTCCCAGTATTTTCGACTTTTCAATTCAACTCGTTTACCTAGACCTAGTCAGGATGAACTCGTCACTGATAACAAGGCCAGACACCTCCTGGTCCTAAGAAAAGGAAATTTCTATGTCTTTGATGTCCTGGATCAAGATGAGAACATTGTGAGGGCCTCTGAAATCCAGGCTCACCTGAAGTACATTCTCTCAGACAGTAGCCCTGCCCCTGAGTTTCCACTGGCATGTCTGACCAGTGAGAACCGAGATGTCTGGGCAGAGCTCAGGCAGAAGCTGGTGAGTAATGGCAACGAGGAGACCCTGAGGAAAGTGGACTCTGCTGTGTTCTGTCTCTGCCTAGATGACTTCCCCATTAAGGACCTTGTCCACTTGTCCCACAACATGCTACACGGTGATGGCACAAACCGCTGGTTTGATAAATCCATTAACCTCATTATAGCCAAGGATGGCACTGCAGCTGTCCACTTTGAACATGCTTGGGGCGATGGTGTAGCAGTGCTCAGGTTTCTTAATGAAGTCTTTAAAGACAGCACACAGGCCCCTGCTGTCACCCCACAGAGCCAGCCAGCCAGCACAGACTCCTCTGTTGCTGTGCAGAAACTCAACTTCAAGCTGAATGATGCCTTAAAAGCTGGTATCAGTGCTGCTAAGGAAAAGTTTGATGCCACCATGAAAACCCTCACCATTGACTTCATCCAGTTTCAGAGAGGAGGCAAAGAATTCTTGAAGAAGCAGAAGCTGAGTCCTGACTCGGTGGCCCAGCTGGCCTTCCAGATGGCCTTTCTGCGGCAGTATGGCAAGACAGTGGCCACCTATGAGTCCTGCAGCACTGCAGCATTTAAGCATGGTCGCACTGAGACCATCCGCCCTGCCTCCATCTTCACAAAGAGGTGCTCCGAGGCCTTTGTCAGGGAGCCGTCCAAGCACAGTGCGGCAGCGCTTCAGCAGATGATGGCCGAGTGCTCCAAATACCACGGCCAGCTGACCAAAGAGGCAGCCATGGGTGAGACGGGGTGGGGAGCATGCCTGTGCGTCCTGTTGCCCTCAGCTCTAGGTTAGGCCTCAGTACTATTAAACCTCACATCTGATTTCCACCCCTTCTTTAGGTTTAATCCATCTGCAGGTCCCGGATGATGAGTTTTTTCTACCCTAATAGTCTAAACAGTCAGACAAGACACTAGAGATCAATCCTCCTAAGCAGGATGGGGAAATGCATCTATCCTCATTGAAGGTCACTTTCAGCTGTGTCACATGGTTCTTTTTCTATTACTTGTTGGTCATTAGACTAGATTTCAACAGCTTAGGATTCCTGCAGCCCCTCTTACTTCACTTCAGATGTAGTGTGTTGACTCATGGTAAATAGGTCATCTCAGAAGCTCTTCCCAGATCTAAGTGTCATCCCTCTTTGCCTCTTTGTGCCAAAATTTGAGACCTGGAAAGGATCTGGAGGATCATCTAGTCCAATCCTTTAATGTAGCCAGAAGTACTGGAACCAAGAGAGACCTCCAAGACATTCTGGTCTCATCCTTCCCCTTTTTATAGGCAACTGAAGCTGCTGGCACAGGGTTACATAGAAAATAAGCAGTAAAGATGAAATTAGAATCCTTTCCAATTTGTTCCACTGACTTGTCTTTTACACTTGGACTTTGGGTTTTAACTTAGTTTTTGAGTCTGGAGCTCTCTTCATGCACTGTTCTTGACTGTTTGACTAAATTCACTTAGTTTAAGACTTTAAAAGTCACTTTACATTAATTTTTAACTCAGCTATTGACAGCTTTTTCTTTAGAAAATATTCTAAAGTGAACTGCTTCAGAGGTTAGTGAGCTGGAGGCTTGCATGCAGAGGTAGACAGACCCTTCTTCCACTCTCAAGGATGCTGTGAAGGGGAGTCCTATATGAGTGGGAGGCTTTACTAAAGGTCCTTTCAGTCCTGCGATTCTGAGACTCAGGATTTTTGTTTTGTCTCTTACAGGCCAGGGCTTTGATCGACACTTATATGCTCTGCGGTACCTGGCAGCAGCCAGAGGGATTGCCCTGCCTGAGCTGTTTCTGGACCCTGCATATGGGCAGATAAATCACAACATCCTATCCACAAGCACGCTGAGCAGCCCAGCAGTGAACATGGGTGGCTTTGCCCCCGTGGTCCGTGATGGCTTTGGCATTGGATATGCTGTTCATGACAACTGGATAGGATGCAATGTCTCCTCCTACCCAGACCTCAATCCCCGGGAGTTTCTCCAATGTGTGCAAAAGGCCTTAGAAGACATGTTTGATGCCATGGAAGGTAAATCCATCAAAACTTAGCTTCTGAGCGGGTTAAAAGTCTCCATCGCTTCATCAACATGAATGAAATTTGAGGCCTGTGTAGCCAATAAGGGCTGTTCAGTAACTAATGGAACTAATCATGAGATGCCTGCATAGCAAGTGCTGTAGTGCCTGAGCTTTAAAGGCATGTGGTTTTAAAGCTAAGCGCGTAATTTCCAAGTGGAATTAGATCACAATAAAAAATAATTAAAATTTCAAGGGCATTTGATCAGTAGATAGGATTTGGAAAAATAACTTAGGTATGTATTTATTGTTGAAGCAGAAATGCAGTTGTTGCTTGGAGTTTTGTTTACAAAGAACTTTCCAACAGTAAATTCAATAAACTCAGGTTACCTTCCCATTGGCTCCTGGCTCTTCTGGTGATGGTGGGAAAAACATTTTCATCCTCCCTAAAAACTTGCCTCATTCTCCTGGGACATCCTCTCTTCAAAATCCTCTTTATTTTTCTAAGTGACTTGCTGATGATTGATTCTGTTGCAGTAAAAGTTGTTCCCATGGATATAGGGATTTCTCTTTTACTATTCCAGCCAAAGGAAGATTTATAATTGGCTTGCATTTATTTTGACCTTTTGAATCTTATGTGTTAAGTATAGCCTAAAGTGATTACTTTGTAAATTTTGTGCTTGAAACTTCTTCATTGAGTGATTTGAACACAGAATTTTAACAATTTACTGTTAGAAACAGTAACATGAAAGGAAGGGTGTTCTGTTGTTTTTTTGAAAAGGAAAGGTTTATGTTTGTTTAATTTTATCTGCATTCCCAGTGGCTTGCCCAGTATTACTGGGCAGCTGGGATTTGAATTCTGGTATGAGCCAGACACCAAGCAGTTCACGTAAACATGCTTGCATGTCTTCTTAGCCAACTCCATCCATCCTTAATTCAGTAATTATTTAATGAATACTCAACAAGTACCAGGTCCTCTGTATTCTATGATTTGATCAGACATAAGGTGACTTACCAATGCACATAGAAATATAATGCTGCTCTCACTCTTGAACTGTGATCAGGAATGCCTGAATTCCTGGTATCCTTTTTCCCCCATGTCCTCAACTTGATGACCACAGACAAGTTATTTTGCCTCTCTAGTCTGTGGGCTCTTCTGTAAAATGAGGGTAATTCCTGTGACATGGGGGTGTAATGAGGATTAGCTATAGCAATACAGATAAAGTATATTTATCCACTTTTTTTTTTTTAATTTTATTGTTGTTGTATTACATCCATCCCCTTTTTGCTCCCCTCTGCATCCACTCTTATCTTGCACTGTTCCTTCAACTACAACTTCTACCAGACAGGAAACTGCTGTCCTAACATTGGGGCAGGAAATTAAATTTCCTGGTGCTGAGGGGCAGGGCTCAGATGACATGTCATCACCATTTTGACTAATCTCATACAGTGTCAGAGCTAAAGTGAACTCATTCTTATGTGGAGAAAATGGGGTTCTGAGAGGATACTTGCCCAGGGGTTTAGAGTAAGTCAGACACTAAACACACTGCTATACCAAAGCACTCAAGATAGCTAACCTTGGAACACTTGTATGTGGCGTGAAGGGCCCAATTTTATTCTTTTGCAAAAAGTTAAAATGATTGCCCCAGCACTTTTTGAATGAGTTAATAATTTCCCCACTGACCTGGAACACCACCTGTCATTGAACAGTTTGCATTCATACAGACATGGGTCTGTTTGTCTGCTGTTCCATCGGTCTATTCGTATCCAAGTGCTAAAACCGTGCTGGCTTAATTCCTATTGCTTTATGAATATACCTCATGATAGCTGGTAGAGGAAGTCTCCCCCTGTAGTAGCATAGATTTCAGAATCAAATTCTGTTTTGAAAAAATTGAGATTTTTGGCAAGAATTGAATTTATACATTTGTTGAAAATTATCATCTTTATAAGCTCAAGTCCTCCTACCCATTACTAATAGTGTAGGTCTCAACTTATTTAGGCTTCAACACCTTTCAATAAAGCTTAATTTTCTATTGAGGATATGAACCTCTTTGATAGCTTTAATTCCTACTTTTTGAGGTATTTTTTGTTTTATTTTTATTTATTTTTAATTTTTATTCTTGTTGTATTACATCCATCCCCTTTTCCTCCCCTCTGTCCCCCTTCCCCACCCACCCATTCCCCCACAATGTCAATCTCACCAATTGTCCATGTCCATGGTTCCTCCATACTAGGTTCTTGTCTAAACTGCTCCCCTTCCTTGCCTCTTCCTCCCCCCTCCCCACAACCCTCTTCCTCCTGCCCACTGAAGGCCTATTCACTGTATTCATGTATCTGGTTCTGTTTTGCTTGTTGTTAGTTTTGTTCATTGTTGTCCTGTGATGGGTGAGATCATATGGTATTTGTCCTAAAAATATGGAACACTTCACGAATTTGCATGTCATCCTTGGGCAGGGGCCATGCTAATCTTCTCTGTATCGTTCCAATTTTAGTATATGTGCTGCCGAAGCAAGCACTGTTGTTTTATTTTTTAAAGATTTTATTTACTTATTTTTAGAGAGAGGGGAAGGGAGGAAGGAGGAGGGAGAGAAACATCAATGGGTTGCCTCTGGCATGCCCCAACCAGGGACCCAGCCTGCAACCCAGGCACGTGCTCTGACTGGACATTGTACTGGTGACCTTTTCGCTTTTCAGGACAATGCCCAACCAACCCACTGTGCAACACCACTCAGGAATTTTGTTGCTATTGTAAACGGTACTTTTTTAAATTATATTTTGCATGTTGCCAGTATACTGGAATGCATTTGATATCTATTGATTTTTTTAAATTTAATTTTATTGTTGTATTACATCCACCCCCTTTTTCCTCCCCTCTGTCCCCTTCCCCACCCATCCACTCCCCTCCAAAGTCAATCTCACTTGTCCATGTCCATGGTTCTTCCATGCTAGTTCCTTGACTAAACTGCTCCCCTTCTTCACCTCCTCTTCTCCCCTCCCTCCTCCCCTCTGCCCACTGAAGGTCTATTCATTGTATTCATGTATCTGGTTCTGTTTTGTTTGTTTGTTTTGTTCATTATTGTCCTGTAATGGATGAGATCATATGGTATTTGTCTTTCACTGACTGACTGATTTCACTAAGCATAATACTCTCCAGTTCCATCCACGTTGTTGCAAACGGTAGTTCTTTCTTTCTTTCTGCTGTATAGTATTCCATTGTGTAAATGTATCAAAGTTTTTTGATCCAATCATCCACTGATGGGCACTTAGGCTGTTTCCAACACTTGGCTATTGTAAATAGTGCTGCTATGAACATAGGGGTACATAGGTTCTTATGAATTGGTGTTTCAGGGTTCTTCGGTTATAGTCCTAGTAGTGGTATTACTGGTCAAAGGCAGTTCCATTTTTAGTTTTTTAAGGGAAGTCCATGCTGTTTTCCATAATGGCTGCACCAGCCTGCATTCCCACCAATAGTGCACCAGGGTTCTCTATGCCCCACATCCTCATCAACACTTGTTGTTTGTTGATGATTGCCATTCTGACAGGTGAGGTGGTATCTTATTGTGTGGTATCTTTCTGATGGCTAGTGATGTTGAGCATTCTTTCATATGCTGTTGGGCCCTTTGTATGTCTCCCTCAGTGAGTTGTCTGTTCAGGTCCTTTGTCCATTTTTTAATTGGGCTGTCTGTCTCCCTGGTGTTGAGTCGCATTAGTTCTTTATATATTTTGGAGATCAAACCCTTGTCTGAGGTATCATTGGCAAATATGTTTTCCCATACAGTTGGTTCTGTTTGAATTTTGCTGGTGTTTAGCTGAACAGAAACATTTCATTTTGATATAGTCTCATTTGTTCATTTGTTCTTTTATTTCCTTTGCCCTTGGAGAAGTATCAGTAAACATATTTCTGCATAGGATATCGAAAATTTTACTGCCCTATATTTTTCTCCAGGACCTTTATGGTGACTGACTTTTTTTTAAGATTTTATTTTTAGAGGGGAAGGGAGGAGAGGACAAGAAATGTCAATGTGTGGCTGTCTCTTGCACTCCCCAATTGGGGACCTGGCCCATAACCCAGGCATGTGCCCTGACTGGGAATCGAACCAGCAACTCTGGTTTGCAGGCTAGCACTCAATCCACTGAGCCACGCCAGTCAGGGCTGTATGGTGATCTTAAATCGAGAACTTGTTCATGCTTTGGGGTTTTTTAAGTAGAAAATATTAATTTGTGGAAAATGAGTTGTTTCTTCCTTTTTAATGTTTTCATCCTAATCACATTGTGATTTAATTCTTATCACATTGGGTAGGACCCTCAAGCACAATGCATAGCAGCAACTGAGGGTATCCTTATCTAGAATGGAATACTTCAAAACACTTCATCTGCTCCAGGTTGTCCGCAGATACCCTTTATGAGGTGAGGGTATTTCTAGTTTCCAAAGTGTTTCTATGGTTTGCTTTTTGAATGGGTACTGCATTTTACCCAATACTTTTCCTCCATCTATTGACGTAATCTACTTTTTTGTCTTTTTTTTTTTTTTGTCTTTTAATTGATTTGTAAAAAATTTCTTTACCTCCTGAAAGATGAGAAGGTAATTTAAAATATAAACAAAACCTTGAGATCCTTTTAGTGTTTATCTTGCTGAGCTGAACACATACTGGCTGATACAGAAACCCAGCCAGTTGCTTCCATTTATTTGCTTTCAGATTAGGCAGTGAACTGGGTGCCTGGGGGTAGGGGGTTGGAAGGCCTGCTGGCTGAGGAAGAGCTGAGTAAGTGCTGTTGTCAAATACAGAGAAGAATGGGCCCACAGAGAACCAGAAACACAAGGCCTAGAGGAAACAAGATGTAGCTGCCAGACTGGAAGCTGCCAGACTGGAGAGGGGGACAAGGTAGGTACCACTTCACCACTCTTGGGCACGGCTACCTTTATCTGAAATTGGAGGATCCCCTTCCTAGTGCCCCATAATCATCCTGGGAGTGGGCAGACCCATTCCCAGCAGGCCATTCGGAAAATGAAAACATTCATTTTGCTTCCAGTGAATTCCAGGCTCCAGCAGAACACTGGAAAAAAAAGGTCTCTTGTAACAGATTTTCCAAATGGTGGATTCACTAGTGGAAGGCATGAGTGTGCCTTCATGACCTTGTTGTACGTTAAACAACTCTCTGCTGTGCAGGGAGTCTTCAGACACTGAGAACCAGGTCCATGACTGTTGTCTCCGCATCTCCCCAGGGCTGTCTGGGGACAGCACACAGAACTAGGACCACAAACATGACAAATCAGGACTAGGAGCTACCAGGGTCATAGGGGCTGACTGAGCATAAGAACTTTCATACTTATGTCCATCTTGGAAGAGAGAGACCAATCACAGCAAATGAACAAAGATCTGACACGTGGCCAGAATTTTATAGCGCAGCTTCATGCCATGACTAGATTAATGACCTCTACAGTCCCTTCTGGGCCTGGAATATAAAGTGATATCAGCTAACAGAGATGCCTGCATTTATTTAAGAGCCAAGCTAATCCATGGCAGTGTTTTGGTTCAGGACTATTGGGCTCATGGCATCATTCCATAGGTTCAGCTGCACTTCGTACCGTTGGCCTTTAACACCTTTGATCCTCTGGGTTCCACCCATCCCCCATGAGCTGGAGAACCCTTAGAAGCAGGTGTACAGAAGCAGTCAAGACCTCCAACATGAATTTTTATTTGTGGAGGGAGTGGCTGCTCCCTGACCCTCCCTTCATGCATGAGTACAGCACAAATAGGAGCTTCACTGGTGGAGAGTGGGAAACTGGGACAGAGCCCAGCATGTAGACTGAGGGCCTGGACAGCTGTCTGGAGACAAAGGATGAGGGTACCAGCCTCAGTGGGCGCTGCTGCTTTGGGCATATTGTCCCTTCTTAGTTCTTAGAGGCACATGTGCAGGAAGAAAGGTCAGCACTTCACAAACTGGTGGGTGACCTCGTAAATTCCCACAGACTCCTGAGCCTTTTCGTCATAGTCTGTCCAGTCCTGTAGGGGAAATAATGGCAGTGTTAGCATCACAAGGCAGCCTAGGACAGTGTGGATGGAGAACTGGGTCTTAAAAGGCCCAGTTCAGGTTCTGACTCAGGTATTCATGAGCATGCATAACCTAGAGCACAGCCATACTGCTCAGGCCAGAATTCCAGCTCTTCTAGCTTTGTGATTCAGGACAGATCGCTTACCCGTTCTGATCTTCTATTTTTTTTTTTTAAAAAGGGACAACAAAGGACTTCATGTTGAATGTTGAATCAAATGATAACACATGTAAAAGTACTTGGCATAGTGCCAAGTAAGCGCACAATAAAATTCCACTCACTGTTACTATTACGCAAACTGAAGGACGTTTTTGTCCTTTTGAGGACTCAACACAGGGTTTCTGTATCTGCAAGGTAGTACCACGTACAGTAATACAGCTGCATTTTCATTATTTGTGGCAGTTGTGTTCTACAAAGTCACCACAAACACTGAATTAGAGAATAATGAGCCAACGCTCCCAGGAAATATACAGATTTAGGTTCCTGGGAGCATCTGATCACAACATGTTCTTCAACCAATCAATATATAACCTGTTTCATGTATGACTATCTAAAAACACCTTTTTAAATATTGTTGATTCATCATAATTGAACTCACAGCCAACAGCACTAAAACTCATGCCTGAACAAAGCTTATCTAATATATATTTTCTCCAGCAAGCACATCCCAGCATTCTTGCACGTGGAACACTAGATAGAACTTTAGTGTTACACTTGGAATCACCTTGAACACCAAAATCATCCATAAAATGCAGAGAAATGTATGCAGTCCGATTCTATTGATGAGTCTTGTTCACCAACAATTTCCACCCAGATGCCCTACAGTAACCTGCAAAGCCCCTATGTTCCATACCTTTTCCTGCAAATTAATGTCACTGAAAGCTGTCCCCGATTCCACACCCTCAGCAGCAAACCCAGCCTGCAAGGACAGGAAGGCAGCAGTTAGTCTGAGGAAAGGAGGCACTGGTCTGGCAAGTGAGCCTGACCCAGGAACTGGCTTTTCTCACACCACCTTTGGGAAGGGAGGACAGAGATGGAGTGTTGGCAGCTGTTCTGGAATAACCAGAGTCCCCAGGGCCTGGCAGCTGCCCCAGGACTAGAATGGATCCTTCAATTACAGCCCTGGACCAGAAGGCAGGAGATGTGGGGTAAACCCTTTCACTTCCCCTGATTGTGTGAAAGATAATCTAAGCTACAGAGTCTCTAGATCATCCAGGTGGTCCCAGTACACTTGGCTAAAGCCTTTCACTAACCATCTGCCATCTGGGCATGTCACTTCCTTCTCTAGACCTTGGCTTTCTTATTTATGAAATGGGGATGATGATACTATCTCCGCCCACCTCACAGACTTGCTGTGAGGTGAAAATGCTGCACTAATAAAGTGGGATGAGCACTGGCCCTGGGTTCAAACCTGGGTTCAAATTACAGCTCTACTGTTTACTGTCACCCGGGGCAAGCTGCAAAATCTTGGAAGTACGAATAACTTCACAGGACCACTGTGAAGGTTAAATAACATATAGGTGACTGGCATGGTGCCCACATATAGTAGGCACTTAATAAACAATCATTATTATTAGAAACAAGAATTCCTACTCCACTGTCTCTGTAGGAAGCAAAGTTCTGCTGTCACTTCTTAGATGCTATCCTCAAAGATACAGATTTTCCAAGAAGTATTTTCACATACTTGGGGCTGGAAATCAACTGGTTCAAGGCCCCGGCACTCAAATTCTACTATTGTCTTGAACTTCTCATTATCTTCAGCCTAGAAAGGAAATATGTTGAGGAGGTAAGCCCAACTGGGCCCTCATGATAAACCCCATTGCCCCTACCCTTCCTGCCACCCAGGTCCTTACTGCCCCTTTGAGCCCAGAATGGGACTTGAGACCAACTCATCCCCTTCTGGAAGAAGACTGCCTTAGTTATCTGCTCCCCATAAGACAATGGACATAGATGCTACAGAACAAAGTGTGGGCTCTGGGGTCAGTCTCCCTAGATGTGAGGCAGAGTTTTGCCTTTCTTCCCCTTTGGGCCTGAGCCTACCAAATAGAGCTGAGGAAACCACTATGAGTTTATTGTGAGAACTTGAAATATATGTCAGGTGCCCAGCAGAGTACCCACACTCTGCTCAGTAAATGGTAGATAAAATTACTAGCATCACATATATGAACAAGAATGTTAAGCTACAAAAACTCCAGATCGTCCAAATGGCCCCAGAATGCTTAGCTGCAGCCTTTCACTAACATCTGCCAAGCTGTGAAGGCGGGGGTTGACTTAAAAAGTCTTTGAAATGAGATTTACTTGTACAGAGGGCACCTATGAGTGGGGTGGTAGAGTCAGTAAATTCGTGCCTACCTGACCCATGTGCCAAGAGACCCCCATGCCATGCCTACACATTTATTCATTGTAAAATCACCAACCATGTGCCTGGCACTTCTCTGTTGACCCTGGTTTGTTTTTTGTTTAAGTCTATCTCTTCCACTAAATTATGATTTACTTGAAGGCAAGTCCTCATTTGATTTCTCTTTAACTTGAGGACAAAACTGGTAATTTGGCATAAATGTGACAAATAAGGAATGGATCAATACAAATGCTCTGCTTTAAAAGCATGGACCCAAAGCACACACGCCCTCCCTTATCTTTGGATTCCTTTGTTATATAGTAATGTATGACTACCTAATAACATGGAGAATATCAATAATGGGACATATCATTCAAAGGACTGTCCCAACATAGTTTTAGAGAAGGCTCACTAGACCCTCTATGATCTACGTAGATAAGGCAAGTACTCCCAGTGACAGACACTGAGTGGTCAGGTTGGGTCAGGTGCCCCCTGATTTCTCACAGCCCAGCACTTGTAACTCTAGAACCCAGGCTTCCTAGCTCCTAGCTTGGATTTAATCCCGCCATGCCTGCCACTGCGGCAGGCAACTTACATTGTAAGATTTGATGGTGCTGCTCAAAATCTCTGTAACAAAAAACAAAGGACAAAGTTGACTTGAGTCCATACCTTGGCCCTACCCCCAGTCTCTATATGTGGCTCCGGGAGAGTCTGCTGCAGGTGCTTGGGTACCTCGGATAACAGGAGCCTACTTTGGGTCTGATATCAGGAAGCTAGGGGCTAGCCTGGCAGAGCTCAGTATTCATGGCCTGACCTACCAATGGAGTTTTCCCTGGCGCACAGCTTGCACTTCTGGACCATGGAGGCGCTGCCACGGCCTCCCTTCAGTGCCACACTGTCCTGGCAAAGAGTAAACAGAACCTACAGTCACATATCATTTAGACATAGGGTCCTGAAGGGATCCAGTCCCACCACTTACAACCCAGTTGAAGAGACCAAGGCCTAGAGCATAAATGACTTGCTAGGACAAGAATTCTATGGCGACTTCTTGAGACCAAGGAAAGGGCTTCCCCTTGATTTTGAACTCTGCCTTATATTCCAGATAAGCCTGTTGTTCCCACTGCTGATCACACTAATGCCTGCCCTCCCAAACCACAAAAAGCAAGGTCCAAGACCAGAGAGATTTGGGTCACAGATTCCCCAAATCCCTGCCTCGAGATGCATGTCTGTTTGCATGTGGGTATAGTGGTGGGGGGAACAGTTACCTTCAGCCGAATGTATTGCCACTTCTCTGAAATCTCACCACAGTTGCCACATTTCATCTTGGTGGGAAAAAAGTATTAGTAAAGTAGTTCAGTTGGGCAGACACTGAGAGAAGGCAAGCTCCTAACCTACCTTCCTATAAGCAATCTCACCTCATCCTTAAAACCAGCCCCACCAAAGGATAAAACCAGACTTGCCTCTAGGCAAGGAATAGACCAAGTGCTTCACATGCAGGTGCCCTAACCTCCTCTAAGAAGTAAGTGCTCAGTCTAGCTGGGAATTCGAGTCTCATCTGGTACAGAAATGGTCTCAAGGGGCCCCCCGCCCACTCTGCTAGGTTAGGAGCTTTGTCTGTGTTCCTACAGGCCCTCCTTGTAGGTCCCTGGTAAATATTTATCCCTCTGCTATTACTCTTACTTCTTTCGCCTTCCCTAGACTATATTTTTTGAAACCAAAGAACATCAATTCGGCCCTGGCTGGTAGCACAGTGGATAAGGTGCCAGCCTGCGACCCAAAGGTCGCAGGTTCAATTCCCCAGCCAGGGCACATAACCAGGTTGCAAACCAGGTCTCCAGTCAGGTCTCCAGTCAGGTTTGTGGCTGGAGGCAGGTGAAAAGCAACCATACATTGATGTCTCTCTCCCTCTCTCCCTTCCCCTCCTTCTAAAAATAATTAAATAAAATATTAAAAAAAAAAAAAAAAAAAAAAAGAACATCAATTCCCCGAGTAAACTCTGGCCCTTGGGCTTCAAAATATATGGAATCCAAGATGGTCTGAGGTTTCCTGAAAGAGAAAAGGTCTTTGCGGGGTACTGAAGGATGCTGGGATTTTGAGTAGGAGGAAACAGAACAGAAGCTCTGGGATTTGGGAGCATGAAAGGCCTCAAACTGCTCAGGTAAGATCTCTGTAGACTGTGCCACCAGGGTAGTACCAGGTCTACCTTTACGGGGTGGGGAGGTGAGCATAAAGCCATGCACAAAAGTGAACAGACTGCACAATAAAACCAATCAACAAATGAAACAGGTGAATTAGTCTCCTTACTGAATAACCACAAAATACCCTCAAGAAGCCTTTCTTTTAGCATTTGTTTACATACCATAAAATACTTAAAAAAAAAATTACAAAAGGAATTCCAGAACAGTGCCAATTAAGGAATTTATACACTTTAAAAAGCAAACATAAAATTCTACCCAGGAAGAAAAAAAAAATTAATAATTAAACACTTCTAATCTTGCCGAAGAGAAAGCGCCTGTTCAAGACGGTTCGCGGGTCCGGCCCCACGCGTCCCCTCCCGGAACCTCGAGTGCCTACAGCCGCTGGGCCCCTGCAGCTGCACCTTTAGGTACCACCGGAAGTCCTCCCCCACAGGCCGGAGGTTAGTGATGTTCTCCAGCGAGGCTTTGAGCTGCAGTGCTATTTTCTGAAAGAGGGAGGGCCAGAGCAACTACATTACATACGCCCCCAAGCCCCGCCCCACCCATCTCAGCACTGGCGCTGTCTCTCCGATCTTTCAGCACGAGCCCACTCTCTTCATTCTCTCCGGCGCCAGCGCCCGCATCCCAGAGCCGCCCTACCACCCCGTCGCTGCCCCGGCCGCGGTTCACCCCAGTCTCACCCCCATAGCGGCCCCGCTCCGCCGGGTCCTGGCGGCCGTCGCTACTTTCCGGCCTGTCGTAAACCGCAGGCACCAGTCTGGCGAGGCGTGGGGGCGGGCCTCTGAGCGCCAGCCTTCCGGGGCACGCAGGCTTCTTTCTTTGTATTTTCCTTTGCGCTAGGTGGGGAATGCAGGTGTTCTGAATTCACTGTTAGCCAGCCCTCAGTAGTGAGTAATTCGAGACGTTTACTGAACTCAGGTCTCGTGCCATCACTAAGCTAGTCTGGGGTTACCGCAGCAAACTTCATCCTGCCGCTCAGCTGCATTTCCCCATCTGCCCCATGGGGCTTCTTAGATCATGTCCGTTCTCCCTGACCAGGGTCAGCTCTACAGATTTGAGGGATAGGGCCTTTTTCTTTTCCAGACTGCTCTTTTCTCTTCCCGCTTCGAGATCTGTTTTCAGACAGGGGCCTGGTACACTCGTCCTTACTGTGGTCCCCAAGAAAAGACACTCTTCCTTGCTCTTCTCTGAGCTCCCATTGTTTATTCTTGTACCTTTACTGAACCATTTTTTAAAACCTGCCCTCTTGTCCAAGGTTCACGTGAGACCTCATAGGCGCTGCGAACATTAAAAGGCCCATTTGAGACTCAATCTTCTGAGCTCCTTACTGCCATTTCTCTAAAATGTGTAATGACTACCATCAATTTGCCTCATTGCCTCAAGTACTCTTCTGTAGTCAGGAACCCTGACATCTCAGATTCCAGATCTGCACCTAACCTGCTGCCGTGATATCTTTGAAGAAGGCAGAGTAGGGTGTGTATGTGTTGGGAGTGGTGGGAGCATCGGTTTAGGAGTCAGAAGACTTGGGATCTTGCCTGAAGTTGACCTGTCTTAAGGGATGGAGCTTTATTCACTTTCCCTCAGCCAGATGACTTAAGGCTCAGTTCCTTTCAACGCCCACAATCTGTTCAACCAACAATTTGCTTCATTAAGGAATTTAGCAGCAAGAAAAAGTTCCTACAAATCTACTTAACACATCCCCACACTACCTGTACCCACTAGGTCTCAGTTCTTTATGGCTGTTGGCATTCTGATTTTAAAATGTATTGGAAAACTTCACTGAGACTAGGCATTTTATCCCTTTTATTTTCTTCCATACTGAAATAGCTATCAATCTATCAATAATTTTAAAAACCTAACTGTAACTGTCAATAAAGCTGGAGGAAAAAAACAGCCTTAATATCATTTTACACCTAAAATGTTATTTCATTAATATCAAATATCCAGTGCTCAAATTCCCATATTGATGTCAATTTTAAATTTTTGAATAATGATCCAAATGGGATCCAACATTGTATTATGTGTTTCTTAAATCTCCTTGAACCTATAGGTTCCTGCTCCATCTGTTTTATGCTTGCAATTTATTGAAGAAACTAGATGCCTTGCCCTGGAGTTTTCTCTGGATATTGCTGATTGGACTCCCACTATATTTATTAATATGTTTCTCTATTTTACTTCCTGTGAATTGATAGTTATATCTACAGAGTTGATTCAATTAGATTTTGGGACAGCATTTCACAGGTTATACTTTTGAAAAGTAATTGAGGAGAGTTCATACATTCAGACCTTTATAAAATGATAAAATTGTGTTTTGTTATATATTTATTAAAGAAAATCATTTATAGTTTATAAAAAAAAACCCACTGGCCTAATATACACAAAAATTTCCTGTTAATGGTAATTAAAAACAGCTACTCCCAATCCCACTTGTGTCCAAACCAATATTCAATCTAGATTGGTTTAATCTTGAAGTGTAATCCAATAAGACTGAAGACCAAACACTTCAGGTCCTGGACAAGATAATAAAATACTCGTAAGCCTTCTGGGTCCCTAAAATACAAAAGGAAAAAAATATTTTAAAATCTGAGAAAAACTGGCAAGATATTATCATTTAATAACCCAGATTATGTATCAAGATATTACTCACAAAGGTATTTACAAATTTAAACTTTGAAAGCAACAAAATGTCTAAAAAGAAGAGGTTATATGCTATTTATTAGAATGGAATATGAGGTCATGTAAAATGCTGTTTTTTTAAAACAGGGAAATGTTTATATTAAGTGAAAAAAATCATTAAGATAACATATTGTTGATCTAAACATTTTTTGTACTTTTAAAAAGCTATAGTCGTTAATGCACAGAAAAAAGATAACTACTTAAAAATATTAATGGTTGCTAATTGATACGTTATGGGTGATTTTCCCTTTACTCTTCTACTTTTCCTTTATGTTCTATAATAAGCATGTATTAATTTCAGAATTAGGAAAACTTTAAAAGTCTTTAATATGCTTTTGTGAATTATGTTCAAGAGATTTTGTTTACCACAAACAATTACTATTCCCTATATCTAGTATTTAGCAGAATGCAGAATGGAAAATACTTTCATTGGTTATCTCAAGTTTAGAACCACTATGGGTTGTTTGGGTTCCCAAAGATCTTAGTAATGGCTGCCTTAGTGCTCAGGCTGCCATAACAAAATATCAGACTGGCTGACTTAAACAACAGATATTTATTTCCTCACAATTCTGGAGCATGGAAGTTAGAGATCAGGGTGCCAACATGGTTGGGTTCTGATGAGGGCCCTCTTTCTGGCTTGCAGACAGCTACCAACGCACCATGTGCTTGAATGGCCTTTCCTCAGTGCATACACAGAGTGTGGGAGAGGGAAAGAATGGGGAAGAGCAAGAAAGGGGAGGAAGATTTAGAAAACATTTTTTTTTTTTTCAAGAGGTAGACTAATCAAGATCAAGAAGCTGAAGATTAGTATGGCATAACTGACCAAGAACAAAGAAACTGTCCAAAGGAAGACAACTATGCCCACCAAGTACTAAAAGTAAGCCATATCTAATCTTATATCCTGAAAACACAGGAGCAAAAGTGGTTTTCAAATTCTGAGGACTCTGCAGCATGTCTCTTTATAATGTCCTACTGACAACATGAAATTTTTAAATTTGTCTTACCAATAATTTCAAGTTTCACCCAAGTCAGACAGAGTAGTGCTAGTCTGATGACTAACACTGAGGAAGATGTTTAGATTCAGTGACACTACAGTATACTTCAAGCACTTGTACTGATATGTTTCATTTTTCTCTCTTGGACAGATGTTACTTGCTTTGGCTACTCCTATGGCATTACTCTGTGTGTCACTGAAAAGCTCTTATTAGTAATAATTGGATAAACCATCAAAAGCAGCCCAGGCTGGTAGCACAGTGGATAAGGCACTGGCCTGCAAACCCAAAGGTTGCTGGTTCGATTCCCCAGCCAGGGCACATAACCAGGTTGCAAGCCAGGTCTGTAGCTGGAGGCAGGTGAAAGGCAACCATTGATGTTCTCTCCCTCTCTGCCTCTCTTCCTTCCTCTCTCTGGAGATAATAAAAATTTAAAAAACAAACAAACAAACAAACAAAAAACCAAAAAACCCTACCAAAACCAGTAAGAGCAAGCCCTTGAAAATAACTGAGTCTCTCTCCGATAAGAGGGATAAAGCTGACCCCTTCTGTGTCGTGTATGTACCAGATCTTACCAAAATGGTCCCAATTTGGTTAATCTGCTGCAAAACAGACGTATCTCGATACAAGGATCATGTACACTTACTTTGATTGATTGACATCAATAAGGGAACCAATTTTTGATGTTGTGAAAGAAATGTGTTCATCTCCAATGACTATTTCAAGCTCCTAGAAACATAAAAAAAAATAAATAAAACAAGTGATTTTTCATTAATCAAATAGAAGGGAAGTCCATCACCTGCCAAATCACACAAACTCTACTACACATGAGACCAATTCCCTCTGAGCACTAAACTTTGCAGGATACTAGAAACAGAGATAAATACTGGTGTAGTCCTTGAGTAGCTCATACTCTTAGAATTTGTTGTGTTTATAAGACACCACCTTCTGGGATGTGAAAGAAATTGCATATTGTTTTTTTTTTGTTTTGTTTTTTGCATATTGTTTTTTATATAAGTTTTTGTTGCTAACAATGTGGAGTGAAATGTATAAACATATGTTTTATAAATACCAAGAATCTAACCTTGCTGGGCAACATGAGACAATTTTGGACAATGATAAATGCTATAAAGACAATAAGGCATATATATATATTTTATTTTAATGAGGGAATGAATATTTTAGATTTGATGGACAGACATCACTAAAGAAGTGACATATTAAGACCTCAATAGTAATAAAGGCAGTTCTTAGAATATTCCAGGCATCATGTAGCAAATACAAAGGTCCTAAACTAAGAACAGGTACGTCTGAAGGATAGAAATAAGGCCAGTGAAGTATCAACACTGCCAGAGATTGTGAGAATGGTAAAAGGAAAGGTGGGAGTTCGAGTTTCAGTTTAAATGCAATGAGAAGCTACTGGAGTTTAGAATCAGTGGAATAGAGTAAGTTTTCACTTAACGTTGTTGATAGGCTCTGTGACTTTAAGCAAAACAATGTGGTATAACAAAACCAATTTTATCATAGGCTAATTGATAAAGAACAGAACTTCCTATGGCATCTCATCAACACTATGAGGAAGCCACATTGAATAAAATGTTATTTGAGAATCTGCTAAACATAAAACAAATTTACATTTTAAGAGATTATTCTGGCTTCAGGATGGTAACAATAGGCTGTATATGACAAGAGAAACAAGGAAATCAATTAGAATCTCGATTAGGAAATAAGCAAATGAGGTTAAAAGAAATTATCTCTCAGATTCTTGCATGATTTTTCTTTCCATCAGACAGTTGAAATATCTATGTTATATTTATCGTTATAGCCTCACAATGCTTTGTCTACCATATAGTAGTTACTCGGTAAGTAAAACTGTAAGAAGGGGGAGGGGGACTCACAAGAAATTCAAGGCCAGGCTCTAGGTCACAGGCAGCAAACACAAGGCCCAAGGGCCGAATCTGGTCCTCCACCTTGTTTTATCCACCCAGGCACCTAGTTTCTACCCGGTTCACTTAACTATTAAAGAGTAATTACATTTGTACAGTCCTAAAATTACATTCAGCCCTTTGAAGGCAACCATGAGGCTGATGTGGCTCCCAGTGAAAATGAGTTTGACACCCCTGCTCTACATAGTCAGCAGCACTTCTTGCTCTCCATTCCTTCCTGTGGGATCATTACTTCCTTAGACCAAGGAAGAAACCTGCCTTGTGTAGGGCTACATAATGTACTTAAGCGTGCACACTGTCATACGCAGAGCAATCAACTCATCTTATTTGTAAGATTTCTGCACTATGGATAGTTGCACTCACCTGCCGGCCCACTCGGTCAGGAGGAGGCCACAAGGCATCATCCTCTTTGGTAATCTCACTGTCATCAATTATTCTCTTCAGTTCTTCCATCACACTTTTATGTACATAAGCCTGAAAACAAGTTTAAAAAAAAAATAGACATTTATATTGTATTCCTAAGCAGTGTTTAGCCTCAGATAGCAATTAAAGATTATAAAAAGACTGCTCCTCAAAACTAAATTTTGGACACATGTGAAAATGAGAAGAATTCATGCTGAAGGGTCAAAAGTGCCCAATGACTACACCTCAGTCTCCATATAGTTGTTTCTACTTTTTGGCACATCCTGTTGACATGGACCCTCTCCTTGCCTACACACCTAACTCACACCTAGACCCAAAACAAAAGATGTGTGAATAACCCTGGCTACTCTTAACTAGATGATATATGCTTCTGATGGGCAGAGACATGTCTTTTAAATGCACTTTACATATTCGTTTACTTAAAATACACATATACATAAAGATGCTAATGTGTGGGTAAGCATAAAACTGACTGTTAAATACAATAGTATGAAAATATTGACTGTCATTTTCAATGTGACCAGGTGATTAAAAGAGTAATTTTGAAGAAGATTTAATAACAATGGTAGAAATCACACCAAAATGGTGCATATGAACTTAACAGAGGCAGGCACAGGTCTGAATTCCTGCTCTATCGCTTACTAGCAGGGGTGACTCTGAACTAATCCCATAATTAGTATCTGGGTCTTCAAGATTTTATCGGTAAAGACTATCTAATACCACTCATCATTCAGGCTTACAATCAGGGTTAAGTAACATCATGTAAATATATCTAGTGCCATGCCTGACATTTAATATGCATTCAATAATGTTAACTGTTTTTTTATTCAAAGGCAAATTAAAGAGCTCTATTGAGTGCTACATACCAAGGAATATACCAAGTACTTTGAGTTGAGCATAGCTCTTACATTATTCGTTTGTTTTCACAGATGTAGAAACTGAATTTATCAACTTTAGCCAGCAATTTGCCCAAGGTTACATAGTTAGAAAGCAGCAGATTCAGGGTTCCAATCAAGATTTGCAAAACTTCAAATGATTACTCATAACTGATTCAGTGTTGTGAAAGAAAATATAAACTAAAAGATGAGAAAAACTTTAGAAGCTTTCTCAAGATATATGTATACTTGTCTATTCTTTATCTTTCAATACTACTTCCAGAAAGAAGAAAAAGATAAAAGGCTAAACTGTAGTGAATTAGTGAATGAAAGGCTCTTAGAGAAGGCTCATTACCTCTTTTCTGATCATGACATCATTTTTATAATTGCTGTTGTTGGCATATCTCAATTTCCCTGTGAGGGGCAAAAAACAAATTCAATATAACAATAACAATGAATAAACCATCATTAGCCTACCAAGACCATTGGTTGTTGCATAAAATGTATCCTAATTTTCCCTTCAAGTGTCCACCATACTTAACATTTACACCTTTAATATTTTAACAATACATTCTTCTTTAGTTCTTCACTTTAGGCTATTATTACATAGCCTCACAGCCAAAAATATAACTGATGCTAAATTGGTTCTTTCAAAACATAGCTGGGATATAATAAAATAACACAGGCAGATTATTTTGTAACTGTGGGAAGTCTATTTCTTCATCTGAAAAAAGGATAATTGGTAACTTACCTGCACACAGACCCTCTTGAGGCTCAAGTGAGTTCTGAAAGCCTTTTGTAAAGTATAAATTCTATTTACATATATTATCATGTGATTGTGCAACATTCTGATCTATTCCTGTGATGGAAAAGTAGTGGCTTTATTATTTAGCACATTTGGTACAAGTGCCAACATTCAACAGGCTAATTTGGGTATACAGTGGGTGCAGAGGAGGAGATAAGAGCCAAATTAAGTGATGCTTCACTTCACTCTCTGCCTCAAGTCTCTCCTTCCTTCCACTTCATTCTCCACACAGTGGGCAAGGTGATATAGTAACAGACAATCTGATTAGGTTACTCTAATACTTTGATACTGACAATGGTTTCCCATTGCCTTCTTGAAAAAATGCATTCAACATGGCATACTGCTAAGCTGAGCCCCTGCCTGCCTTGCCAGACTCATTCCTGTAACATTCCTCTCACATAGCTGGAGTCAATCAGACTACTTGGTTTCCGCCTGAAACATCCCATGTACGTTTTAGGTTTCAGCCTCTTTGTTGTTAATGTTGTCCAAAATGCCTTCTTAATTTTAGTCTTCCTAAACAACTCCTACAGTTAACTAAAAATTCACATTCTCCCTTCCCTCATTTTATGCAGGAAGCCTCCTCCGCACCCTCAGGCTGGATTAGGTGTCTTCTTCTTTGTGCTGCCCAGAGTCCCTTTTGTCCCTTTCTACCACAGCACTTAAAACACTGTCTTGTCACTGTTTATAAATCCATTTCCTTCACAAATGCTGCTTCTCAGATTCATCTTTGTGCCCCCATTTAGTGAGTTTTCTGTCATCTTTTACTCCTTTTCCTTCACCACTGTGCCCCCTCCATAAACCCTGAAACTGACAGTCATATTGTTTCTGATTCTTGACAGTATCCTAAATCCTTCTCTCCACTTTGACTATCACCATAATCCCAACATCCCTTTTATTTGGACAATTGTTAACTGTCTCCTAATAAGTAGCCCTGTTCCATTTTCATTCTAATTATTGGGTATACAATGAGCATTTTTTTCAAGAACAGATCACATCTCTTTTCTGCTTAAAACTTTTCAATTGCTTCCTGCAAACTCGAATGGCCTATAAAGACCTACATGTTGTGGCCACTGTCTACTTATCCCACATCATCTTCTGCTGTTCTCTTTAGAGCTTACTACCGTTTAGTCACATTGGTCCCCTGAAACATGCCTAGCCCACCCCTGCCCTAAGCCCTGACACTTGTTATTCCCACTGATTAGAATGCTTTTTCTGAGCTTCACAAGGCTAGCTCTTTCTTGCCAATCAAGGTTCAGTTCAAATATCACCCTTTCAGAGAGCCCTCCAATCAATGGCCACCCTGTTTAAAACCAGCACACGAGCAATTACTCCATCATTTCGTTTTATATTCTGACCACTCATCACTACTTGGAATCCTTTTTCTAACGATTCCTCTCCCAGCCCTAGAACTCCTGTAACCTGGGTTGTGGAACAGAGCTTGGTACAAACTGGGTGTTGAATCAATGTTTGTTGAAGCATTCGGGTTAAAAAAAAAAAAAAAAAGTCACATAACAGAAGACCCTGCACCTTTACCAAAAAACACCCAGTAGGGCGGACACAGGAGTTTTCCTTCCAGATGCGTCCCTTCCTCCGCTAGTTCCCCGAGCATTCCGGACCCCCCGCCTCCCCGCGCCCGCAGGCCTAGTCCTCGTTCCCGGGGGCAGGAGGCCGCTCTCACCATCGGGTCGGAACTCAAACTCCAGGAATTCGTGGCCGAATTTGCCCTTGTGACCTACGTAGTAACGCAGATAAAAGTCACTCTCCATGGCTCGCAAACAGCCACCGAGACGGAACTTCAACAGCAAACCTTACCGCCACTGGACGCGCCTGGCAGTGACGTTCGGCGGCGCGCGGAAGTGACGTAAAGGAAACGTCGTCGCCGGGAGAGAAGGGACTTCTCTCCAGCCCGTTCCCGGAGCAGGGGCAGGCGGTCCCGCCCCTTTCGGCGGAAACGAGGCTCGGTCACTCGGAGGCGGGACCGGTGCGGCCACGCCCCCTCAGCCGGAGGCCGGAACGCGGCTGAGGATTTCCCGCCAGCTTTCTCCGAACCTAGAGGTCGGAATTCACCCAAGGGGAGTGGACCTGGCTTTAAGACTTTGGGTTGAACACCCCGAGTTGTGCATTCGCACAGGCTCAACCTCCATTTAAGGGTGCCCCTCTTGTTGGAGATGCCTCTGGACCTAGGTTGTCTCAACAGTAAAATGGAGTGAAATGACTGGAGCTCACAAGAGAACTCAGCGCAAGATAATGCAAGAGTCAAAAGTCAAAAGTTGGCCCCGACCTAACTTTACTGGTTAAGGATCCGTTCCAAAAAATCGTTCTCAGCCATGCTCTTCCTGAGTCCACAGTGGAGACTGCCGCATTTATCCTCCCATTTTCTCACTTTCTATTTTTCATTTCTATCTTACTTTCTCCCTCACTGGTCTCTGGAGTGGGTGCCGTGCGTAGAGGTTAAGTTGGATATTTGACTTCCAACTCCTCAGCATTCTATGCACTTACCCACCAGTGATTTCTCAGCCCTGGCTGCACAAGGGAATCACCTCAGAGTGTTTAAAAAATACTGATGCCTGGGCCCCACCCCAAGTTAATTAAATCAAAGCCTGTCACAGCGGACCTGGGCGTGATGTTTGTTGCTGCTGTTGTTTTGCAAAGCTCTCCAGATGAGTCAGGGTTGAGAACTACCCAGGAAGCTCTCCTCTTTTCAGGCCAAAGTGGTTGACCCCTGTGAAGGCTTTCAAGTTAGGCGAGGGGGAGGGGAACGCCTTGATTAGGCTAAAGGCGTTCAAAATCCTAATTATTAGTTCTAGCTAGAGGGTGAATGGAATTGATTCTAGAACCAGGATTGAGATGGTAATCAATTTTGGATGCTGGTGACTATAACTATACTGTTCTATATTCAGACTTGTGTTCTCTGATTCTCATTCCTAACCTTTCAATTACTCCTTTTCTCCATGAAAAAGCATGACAACAGAGTGTAGAGTGAATGTAATTGGGGGGGGGGGGGGGTAATATCACTGGAGACGTGTATTAATCCTTTTTGTGACAATGACTCACTGTGATCAGAGGTGAGCTAATGAACTTTTTGGACCTCAGGTCTCATCTTTAAAATGGGCATAACAGAGCACTGGCTGGTGGCACAATGGATAAGGAGCTGGTCTGCAAACCCAAAGGTCACTGGTTCGATTCCCAGCCAGGGCACGTAACCAGGTTGCAAGCCAGGTCTCCAGCCAGGCCCGTGGCTGGAGGCAGGTAAAAAGCAACCACACGTTGATGTCTCTTTCCCTCTCTGCCTCTGTCCCTTTCCCTCTCTCTCTAAATAAATAAATAAAATGGGCATAATAATGTTATACATCTGACAGAACTGTTTTAAGGATAGGAAATAATGTCTTGGAAATTGGAAAACACTTTGCAAACTGCAAATTACTATAAAACCATGAGGCATTTTATTTGAAATAAAGAAGCACTGGATATGGGTGGTAACAAGTAAATTGTATAAAGAGAAAAGAACCACCAGGTATTAAGCACCTAATGTCAGCCACAAGGCTGAGCTCATTTACAAATGCTAGTTCTTTGAATCCTCACAACAGGAGGTAACTGGAGTTAAGTATATAGAGATTTCAGGTAATTGACCACAAGGTTATTTTTATAACCTTTATATTTTTAATAAAAATTATAATTAACTGGTGAATCTCGGTATCTGCAGATGTGGCAAATAGCAAAAGTGCTAGGAAAATTTAAAGCACACCTGACTCTTAAGCAGGCTGTAAAGTGGTCCGGGTTTGGGGGTATGAGACAACATGTAAAGGTGGTCTGTGTGGCTGATGTTCCTGAATTCAGCTTAATATACTGAGCAGCTACTGTGTGTCATGTGCTGGGACTACAACAGTGAACAAGACTTTATAGAGCTCACAGAGGAGGCAATTAAGGAGCACACATGCAATTAAAATAGAGGTATGCCCTGGCTGGTGGCCCAGTGGATAAGGCGCCTGCCTGCAAACCCAAAGGTCGCAGGTTCGATCCCCAGCCAGGGCACATAACCAGGTTGCAAACCAGGTCTCCAATCAGGTCTGTGGCTGGAGGCAGGTGAATGGCAACCATACATTGATGTCTCTCTCCCTCTCTGCCTCTCTCCCTTCCCCTCTTTCTAAAAAATAATGAAATAAAATCTTAAAAAAAAAAAAAAAAGAAAATGGAAAGAGCAGAAGTATGAAATTCAAATAACTAGTTATTAAAGTAATCTGTGATGGTGATATACACCCCACAGTGGCAATCGGGATATAAAAGTGGATGGATTTGAGATGGAATACCACAATGTAAAGGGTGGGCAAAGGAGATTAAATGTGGCCAGAGAGGTACGGGGAAAACTGGTAGTATGGTGTCATGTAAACGGAAATAAAAGGACCCAAGAAAGGAGTGGCCACAATGTTAAATGCTCCTTCCAAGGTCAAGGAAGATAGGACTGAAAGTATTTACAAGATTTGTTATGCTGGGTGACCTTGTAAAAGCAACCTCAGTGGCATGGAGGTAAGACACAGGGCAGAAGAATTGGGATACAAGTATAGGCCAAATTTGTTGTGGAAGCATCGAGTTTCCTAGCCTGATGAGTCAGGTCTGGGTCTGAGAGAGTAGAGGATGCTTCCTGAAGTACCCAAGGACCAGCAGGGGTAGCCAGGTGAAGAGGCAGAGAGGGAAAATCTAGGCAGGGAGTACCATGCATGAGCACTACATGTGCTGCATGTAGTTTGGGGGTACCAAACATCTGCGGCTTTGGGCAGTTCCTTCACCCAGTTCCTCATCTATAAAGTGGGAATTATAATATTGATAGCATTTCTCTCACAGGATTGTGGATGAACATTTAGGTAATTTATATGGAATACTGGGTACACATTAGGGGCTCAATCAATGACCATCCACTTTCCCCTCATTAAGGCACCACAATGAAACAGTACTTTCAGATTTTAAAAAATGAATTTAATCTTTCTCTAGAAACAGTGCACTGATTTTACAAATGTCCACATTTGGTTTTTAGTTCACCAACATGATGTCAGTACAGCTAGTGAGATGCAACACACCACCCTTTGCCTCTGGGAGAGAAACCAGACTACAAAGGGGACTGAGTGCAGGAGCTAACAGAACTTGGAATGACAAGACAAAAAGTGCAGAAACAGTTTAGTGACCCAACATTCTACATGCCTGTTACATCAAACATTAAATATGGTAATTTGGGGGCATGTGTGTGTGGTGGGGAGGACAAGAAAGGAAAATTCATTTGAGTACAATGTGATGGAGTTTGCAAACCAGAACTTTACCCCCAAGTTAACAACAGCTTATATAGAACAAAATGCTATTTTAAAACACATGGTTTGTACAGGTGTTTGTTTTCTCTTGTAATTTTTGTAAAAAAGTATCAAAACTGTCATGTCTTTAAATATATATATATATACATATACGTACAGGTGGCTCTTTTAAAATTACTTTTTATAGTACGTGTTTGCAAATAGAGGGTTTCTGCTGGTTCTTGACTATGCACATGGTGCACAGCCTGAATTAATAGAGCTTCCTAATTTAACTAAAAATTTGAAACTGTAATTTCTCCACCTCTGAGTTCTCCATATCCTGAAAATCCCCAGTACCCTAAAAATACAGCGTGAGAAGACTGATACTTTATCTTCATGCATTGATAAGAGAGGAGATAATTCACTCTGAAATGTTGAACTGCTAACCATTTGTTGTGTGAAATGATGACTGTCTGGCTGACGTGAGGGAGTGAGGTAGGCAGGCTCTCATTCCTATGCCGTCTCCTCATTCCCACCAGCGCCTGAGTGCACAGTGCTTGGGGTTCCCTCTGCAGACTCCACATCTTCAAAATTTCCAGCTCTCATTCTCACTGTTGACAAAACCTGAGGCTCTGACATCACGGAATGCTTCTGTGAAAATCTTACTACCCTCATAGGAGTTTTCATTGACCATATCAAAAACTAACTCAGATCTATGGAAAGCAGTCGCTCTTTCCCTTTGGCCACTGCAAAGTTTGAGGCCGAAGACTGTCATGTCATGTCTGCAAGTGCTGGCCACGCATCCTGATGAATTTCCCATGCACTTAGTGCCTTGTACACCATAAATGACCAACAAATGTTTGCTTAATTGAACCAGCAGTTAAATAAAAGTATTCTATAAAGTGCTTATACTGAACCTGTCTTTCTATCCAGCCTCATTTCTTGCTGAGTCCCCATGCATTTTTTTTCATAGTGAACTACATGCAGTTCCTTAAAGTCCCCATGCTGTTTCATGCCTCTGTGTCTTCGTTTTTAAGACACTTTTCCTATAAGGTCACTTTTCCTATGATGGCTTTCTTGACCCCATTCCTCATCTCCATGGGTAAAAATGACCTCTTTGTACCATAACAGTACCCTGAAAGGAATCTACTCTTTTCATTTCTACATATGTCTTCCTCTGCTGCTACCGTGAGCTCCTTAAGGACAATGTTGGATTGGCCTGTACATCTGCAGTGCCTGACACTTGGTTGGCCAATGGTTTTAGTGAATGAATATATTGCAATTGCAAAGAGAGAACTGGAAGGACCAATAGTGCTTATTGCCATAAAGTTAAATCTAATCTCATTCTGAGGTTACAGGTTTATCTCAACCTGTTTTATAAATGATCATGCTATCAAAAGTCAATAAATGAAATTTTAATCTTCCCTGTTTTTGTAAGGCCATTTCTGCCAGTGCCTCCATAATTCCATGGGAAAGATAGGTGCAATGTTCAGGCAGAGCAAAGTAGTCAACTGGAGAAGAAAAAGGGGGATAAGGACCTGGACCAGTTTCTTTTAAACAGAGAAAAAAATTATCCGATAAATTTTCTCCCTCCTGGCATTATCTCTAAGCTTCCTTCCAGCTTTACATTCCGATGACCCGTGCTTGACTGTTGATATACGATGGCACAGGACCAAAAGGCAACAGAAATGCACCTGAACCTCAAAATGAGGTTTAAAAGCCTCCAGGAAGAGAGGATGAACCTGACTCCTCAGGTTTCATGTATTTTACCGCCATGCGACGCTTGAGTATTCCAGTTTTGTTCTCTATAGGTTGCTCCTGTAGCTGCCTCCTTCAAACTGCAGTTGTAGCATATTCAGAAAACATGGTGTCTAAGAAAGTTGTGTTTCATCATAATTTTGAGCTCTCAGGCTGAAATCATCTTGACCCCAGTCATCATTTTTCCTGTTAGGGCCAGGGTCTGATGGAAAGGTTATTTTGCATTAGTCACTGTTATTATTTCCCCAGGAAATTCTATTTCTTTGGAGGTAGGTTGTGTGGGAAAAGTTGCTTGTTTTATGTAAATTTCAATTTCACTTTCATCACTTTTCTCCGGTCAAAAATTATTTTACTTTCCATTCTTGAAAGATCGTAGGAAGTGATTAAGGTCTATAGGAGTTGGCCACCTGTTTTTAAAATTCTATTTGGTAATGATCATTCTAGGTCAATTGCATTTACCCTCTTACTGGAGGTTACAGAACTATCAACACATACATATCATGCAGAAATTGCTTGCTTATAGTGCCTAGGCTCCAGAATATGGTTGTTTTCTCGGAACGGAGGAGATCATGAGTGACATAAAGGTCCTGGGAACAGGGTGACAGAACTCAAGAATACCTGCCTGGAAACTCAGAGGGTATCAAACTGATGAGATATCCAAGCTTCACTGAGTTGGGACAGCCGGGAAATAAGGGAGAGAAATTTGCTTAAATTTGTCAAGTTCCAGGTATGTTAAGGTACATGTCCTCTGCTCCTACTTAAGCCAAACACTTCTGTGCACATCCTGTCCCTGGTTGTCCAGTTGGAGTAAAGCAGAACAGCAGAGTTAGGAAAAGATGAGACAGCCAGCAGGGATGGAATTCCTTCCGGGATGTAGGGTTATGTTTTCAATGGTAGACACCACAGAGAAAAAGGGCACTTCTCCCTGCCTCCCTCAAGGCCCAGGAAAAGCAAAGAAAGTGTCCATAGTGAAAAAAAATCTGTACATATACCTAGAGTTTTTCCTTTTATTTACAAAGCAGTAAACCAAACCCCTGTGTGAACATATACATCCAGTGTACTGATACCGCGTTTGCCATTTCCCCCTCAATAGGACTTTAGGTTTGTCCACTTTTGCTGATTTAAGCCCCAAATTAGTTTAATCTGTATGAACAAATGATGGCAACAAACCTATGTATTTCACTCCCCACCTAAAGGAAACGGTAGAGAGTATGACGGAGAGAAGGAGATGTAACAAAACCTATTCCACCATCCTTCTCCTCATCCATAGCATACCTCAGAGTTTTTGTGCCTACAGTAAACGTGGGCTGTTCTGGAAACACCTCTAGTTAGCTCCCTGTAAGTAAGGAAGGTACCCTCAGGGTGCTTCAGAACCTTAATGAATTCAACCCCTGTGTCTTGAAGGAAAATGAACTTACTCGAAATGCTGAACTTGAAGACAAGGAGTAGCGAAGGTTCAGGCATGTTCTCAGCTGAGCTCACCAGCACTTCAGGCACTGTGTCAAGTCCATACACTGGCCTTTCCCACGCAAGAGAAAGCCCAGCTAGGGGTCACAGAGCCGTGGGTAAGCTGAAGGGCTTTTCCTGACTGCCTAGGGTCCCAGAATAGCCCAAGGTGCGAAGGTTCTGTCCCTCCCACTACATGCTTGCACACACCATGGTATGTGTCTTCTGAGCCACATTTCCAAAGGTTCCTCTGAAGTCTACAGATACCTTCTGGAGAACTGTTGTTAAATATATTTATCTTTACATACTTGAACAATAGCCATAGGTGCGCCTCTTCTCTAGATTTTTCTCTTACACACATAGGTAGACAAACATAAATGCACACAGAGTCTGCGTGGTGGGCCAATCATACCCAAAATAAATACTTTCATGTCTCTAAATTATTTATAGAACTAACCTTATTTTTGAAGTTTGTTAATAAATAATCTAAATTGGGGAGGGAGTTGGAGTGTTTATTTCTTTTCTTTTTATGTTGGTGGATAGCCACAAAGCATAATCATTTTTATTTACAAAAAAAAAAAAAAAACCGCCAAAATTCCAAAACATAAAAATCCCCCCGCAAATCAAATACTCTCTCTGGAAATATAGTTTTTAAATGATGAGTAAGCTACTGTACCATTGGCCCCATTTGGTTATGTACATCATGTTAGTCACTCAGCAGTAGCCATTCCATGAATTCCTCATGGGTAGTGCAACCAGTTAAAAAGTGTATAAAACATTATACATATAAAAACTCTCACATCCTTTGGATGTTTGCAGTTCATCATAACTTTGTGGTTACCTTTCCGCAACATAAATTAGAAAAAAACTCTCTCTCTCTCTCTCTCACACACACACACACACACACACTCACACACGCGCGCTCACACAGACCCATATACAGAAACCCTTCCACTCAGGCACCCAGCATCCAGAGGGTGTAGTGCATGGAACAGAATTCCAGGAGGCACGAAAGGAGTGGTCCCATCCTCAGGGAAGTCCATCATCTTCAAGGCTTAATGCCACTCGCTGGGGAGACACAGCAAAGAAATCATCATTAGACCCATAGGAGTTACTTATTGAGTATGTACAAGGCACCAGATAGTCTAGTATTCTACAGGCATTAACTCATATCATCTTCAAACTACGGAGACAGGTTTGTCATATTTATTTTACAGATGAAAAAACTGAGACTCAATGAGCTTAATCATTGGGTGAACTAAAGTTTGAACCCAGATCTTTGTGAATCCAAAGCTTTAGCCTTCTCCATCATTCTGTTCTGCTTCTCTGTAAAGGAGGGCTGCATAGAGCTAAACTTTTCCAATCCTTTCTTACAAGACTTTAGGTTTGCTTAACTTCAGGGGGTTAGCTTTGGCATATGTTTAACCCTAGGTTATGAGTTAGTTGTTTCTAGCATACTAGTCAGTTAGGAAGGTAATACGCACTCCTCTCAACTGATTATACAGAATTGGAAGGCAATACAGGTCAGTAAAATTCAATACCTCTTTCCGTCACCTCCTACTTTCAAGTCATTAGATGCTAAATTTCCCTCTGTGACAAAGGGCTGACTACTGGTTGGAGAAACCACTAATCCCTGAGCCAGACTATTCCACTGTGGAGAGTTCTCTCCTATACTGACATGAAAGCTGTTTCTTTGTAGCTCCTGATGAACCCTGATTCTATCGCTCTCAGAGAGTTCTACACAGATGACATTTGAACAATGCAGAGTGAGTTTCCTTCCTTCAGAGCATTTTCTTCTCCAGGCTACATATATAGCTTTCCTCACCTGGACCTGTACAATCCTATGTCCCACTCATCCATTTCTGAATTCCCTCCTTTGGACAGAGTCCTATTTTAGTATCTTCTCATAGCTAAGTGAATTTAGGCTAACCACTTCACCTCTCTGAGCCTTGGTTTCACCATCTGTCAAATGGGAATGGTAATAGGGCCTATTTTCTAGGGTTGCTGGGAAATCAAATGAGATAATGTGTGTAGAGTGCTTAATATAGTACCTAATATACACAGGGCCCAGAGTATTCTAGATCAAGCTAACCAGCATGAAATACAACCAGACT
Source organism: Noctilio leporinus (assembly GCA_004026585.1). Taxonomy (NCBI): domain Eukaryota; kingdom Metazoa; phylum Chordata; class Mammalia; order Chiroptera; family Noctilionidae; genus Noctilio; species Noctilio leporinus. Next base: position 74,617 of record PVIW01003979.1, on the reverse strand, counting down.
AGCATTTTCCATCTCTGCACATTCTACATACAGTAAAAGGTAGCTCCACTACCTTTCAAATCATCTTTTGGTTATTTGTTTGGTGTAAGAGCCATGGCCTTCCTCCACTCGCATAGACATTTCAGAGTATTTTTTCTAGTCCAGTTACCCTCCTACTCTCTCCAAGACAGGTCTCTAGGTCGAGGACAGGCTCCAGAAGTGCTAATGGAGCTACCTGAGAGGGAAAGGGGCGAGAGCAGGTTGCTAAGAATGCGTTTTTGTGACCACACAGACTGGTGTTTAAATCCTGGTTCTGCCACTTCCTAGTTGTGATCCTGGGTGACATTTAATTTCTGAGTCTGCTTCCTCATCTGCAAAATGAGGCTAATAACACCAACTTTGTAAGGCTACTGTAAATACGAAATGAGAAAAATGTGTGTAAAACAGCGAGCGTTGTCTCACTAAATGTTGATAGCCTTCCTCTCCTACTCGTTTCTCTGCAGTTGGCAGGAGCTTATTCCTCGGTTCCACTGCAGACTCATTAGGAATGGCTCTCCTGAGTGGCTGTTTCCTTGTCTGGAAACAATGCCCTTCCCAGGTGCAGGGTACTTTATAACTCACAAAGCATTCTCACTTGTGCTGTCACCCTTGAACTTTATAAACTCAGGAGGCAGATAGGAGGGAAGGGTATTGTTCCCATTTTACAAATAAAAGTGAGCAGAAACGTGGTTAAGATGACAGGACTGCAGAATAATGAAACTGGGAGTCATCTCTGTACTCCAAGCTCTACAGTTCCTTCACTGTGCCCTTTCTGACCTTTAAAAATAAGTTAAGCAGCTGTTTGTTTGGATTGGCCCAGGCGAAGGCTCCTCAAGGCCAACTGCTAGCCCCCTCACTTGCTCACCTCCATTTCCCAAATCTCCCCTTCATGCACAATGTGCTTCAGCAGCCCCTGTCTGCCCTGCTCATGCTCAATCATATCTTCCACATGCCACTTCCTCTGTCTGTGACTAACCCATCCTTTCTCTTTGCCCCAACACACAGATGATAGGTTGCAGCCTTCCAGAACCAGAAAGCCTTCTAGGCCCTGCTGTTTCTGCTTGGGGTCACACCCTCACTCATCAGCCCGTCGGACTCAGAGCGGCACTGCCCTACCTTGCACTTGACGACAGGCAGTTCGGAAAGAGGGTTCTTCGGGAGTTGGTGCAGCTGGGACCTTGGTTCTCCCGGCAAGACAAAAAGCTCCTTGAGGGCAGGGGCTGGGTCTTCCAGTTCTCTGGTCTCCCCAAGACAGGGCTCTGCCCACAGTGGGCGGTCAAAGCTGCTGAGTGCCTGACGGGGGATGGACGGGATGACCTAGGTGGTTACAGTCAGTCCCGTGACACCTGCTTCAGTCACTCTGTTCTTGCTCACCCAACAAGCCACGCCCAGTTCTGCCTCTCAGCTTTTGCACATGCTGCTTTCTGGAATCACTGTCCTTCTTCTCTACCTGGAAAACTGTTATTACTCTTTCAAAGATGCAATTTATCTGTCACCTCATCCGTGAGGCATTTCCTACCGAATTTCCCAAACTGAATGAACCGCTCCCCTGTTGGTCTGTTCAACAAATATTTACTGGGAGCTATCTATGCTGTGCTAGTCCTGCCCTCAAGGAGCTCACGGTCTAGTGGGAAGACCAAAGAGTAAAGACAAGGTGACCAGAGTGTGACAGGTGCTGTGATGGAGAGAGGCTGTGGGAGAACAAAGAAAGCCAGGGATAGCTTTCCAGGAGAGGGAACTCCTAAGCTTCCACCATGGCACGTGGCACACAATTGTAATAGTAAGTGAGTATCTCTAACTTCCGCCAGCTCCTTGGGCGCAAGTACATTCCTTTCCTACTTTTGAAGACTTAATCCTAATGTGGTACTTGGCTAATAGGCAGCTTGGCTCATGCAGCGTTTGTTGAAATATATACATTTGAATTGAATGGCCACAGTTACCCTTCCAGGTCAAGAATTCTGAAAATCTACCCAGCAGAAAGAAAGACATTTGGTGTCTTTACTGCTAGGAAGAGCCTCTAGGTATGAGATGGACCTGATACCCTCCTACCCCAACATTTCTGTGTCTCCAGGGGCCTAGAATAGTGCCTGGCACATGGTAGGTTCTTGATACATGTTTGAAGGGAGGGAGGGAGGGAGGGAGGGAGGGAGGGAAGAAGGAAGGAAGGAAGGAAGGAAGGAAGGAAGTGAGGAAGGAAGGAAGGAAGGAAGGAAGGAAGGAATGAAATGGAATTCTTCCAGCAAGGAATACTTACTGCAGGATAGACATGGCCAATCTGAGCAGTCCTCCCTATGTGGAGCTCATCTTCATCCTCCTCTTCTGTTGTTTTCCTGTACACTGGGTTATCAAAATTCATGCTTTTGGTGTTCTTCCGTTTCCAGTTTCTCCAGATCAGGTAGCCACTCACGCACAGGAGCGCTATTACCGCTGCAGGGAGAGACGCAGTACTGGACCTCCAGCAGGCTCCAGCACGCTGCCCAGACATCATTGCATCTCTTGCCACCTAATTTTACTGCCCTTGTTCCTCAGGCTCTGCTTCTGTGTGTTCTTTGCTGCTGCTTGGAAGCCCTTTCCCTGTCTCTTCCATTAATTACTCAACCTTCAAATCCAGCTCAAATGTGAAATCTTGCTCAACTTCTCAAGGTAGAGCCAGCTGCTCCCACATGTGTTCCCAGACCATGGCATTGTTTATATGTGTGTGTCCCCAACTAGCCTGAGCTCTTTGAGGGCAGGGACTGTGTCTTCCTTCTCTCCCTAGGCCCAGTGCCTGAGTAGGTGCTCAGGAACATGTGCTGAGTGAATGAGTGAATTTCTTCACTACACCTTTGCCCTCATGCTGCTGCTTCCTTGGATTTCTCTAAGAAAAATTCTCTTCTCGAATTAGAGGGGCTCTGCAGGCAGAAGGCCAAGCAGGGAAACACGGGCTCTGAGGTAGAATAAATGAATATATTAATACTTAAAGGAGGAAGTTCTCAGAGCTGGGCAAAACTGGACCAAACATCTTCCTAAGAGAGTCACCCTGAGCATTTACATGGAGGCTGATTAATAGCTGTTCAGGATGGTATAGAGGTAGTTTCTACTTTGGTAAGATGATAATAATTAATGCCCATTATAGATAGGAACAAGGCAAGGATACCTGCTATCACTGTTATGATTTATTGTTCCAGAAACAGCTATGCAATAAGACCAGATAAAGAATGAAAGGGTACATGTATGGAAAAGGGAAAAACAAAACTGTTATTCTCAACACATAGTGTATGTCTGGGAAATCTTAGAAAAGCAAATGAAAACACTTTAGAAATAATTTTAGTTAATCAAGAATCCACATAAAAATCAATAGCTTTCACATTAACCAGTGATAACTAATTAGAAAATGGAATGGAAGGAAAACACACTAATAATAGTCTAAGAAAAACTACAAAAGGCCTGGGAAAACCTAATCAAGTATGTGCAAATCCTATATGATCTACAAAATTCTACTGAAGGACATAAAAGAAGCCTCAAGTAAATAGAGAGATATGTCATATTCCTTGATGGGAAGCTTCAATATTGTAAAAACGTAAATTCTTTCCACATCAACTTATGTATCCAAAGAATAAGATGACATTATAATTTTTATAGATTATCAAGATGATTCTTAAGTTTATCTTGAGAAGAAATTGAGTGAAAATAGCTAGGAAAAATGTTCCAAGACTAACAATGCCCAATTAAATATGAAAACATATCACCCTGGCTGGTAGCACAGTGGTTAAGGTGCCGGCCTGCGAACCCAAAGGTCGCAGGTTCAATTCCCCAGCCAGGGCACATAACCAGGTTGCAAACCAGGTCTCCAGTCAGGACTGTGGCTGGAGGCAGGTGAAACGCAACCACACATTGATGTCTCTCTCCCTCTCTGCCTCTCTCCCTTCCCTTCTTTCTAGAAATAATGAAATAAAATCTTTAAAAAAAAAATTAAAAAAAAAAAGAAAAGAAAAGAAAGAAAACATATCACAAAGTTGTGCTTCCATGATGTAGGACTAGACAGATAACTGGTGGAGGAGAATGAACAGCCTAGAGGCAGATTGAAGTATGTAGGAGCAGGTAGTTTATAACAAAGATGACAATACGAGTCAGAAGGAGGGGGAAAACTGTTTAGTAGACAGGCATACAGGGGGAAAAAGGCTAACTCTCTGCCTCACACCATACTCTAAAATAAATTCTGAATATTAAATACATTAGTATTTAAATACTTAAAAAATGTCTAACGTAGCATAAAAACTTGTAGGGAGCTACTTTAATAGTTTAGGGTGAAGCCAACCTTCCTAGGCAAGACCCAGAAATCAACGCAAAAGGTGAATACATCTGATGCTTCAAAAATGTAACTTACAGCCCTGGCTGGTGGCACAGTGGATAAGGCGCTGGCCTGCAAACCTAACGGTCACTGGTTCGATTCCCCAGCCAGGGCACATGACCAGGTTGCAAGACAGGTCTCCACCAGGTCTGTAGCTGGAAGCAGGTGAAAGGCAAACATACATTGATGTCTCTCTCCCTCTCTGCCTCTATCCCTTCCCCTCTCTCTAAAAATAATAAATAAAATAATTTTTTTAATTAAAAAAAATGACTTTGCTTTTTAAAAATGTAACTTATGCATGGGAAAAGTGGCATGCGTAAATTTCAAGTGGCATTATGGGAGAAAATATTTGTAATATGTTTAACATTCATTAACATATGAATGTTTATGAACCAACAGAAAGATAGAGAACCAACAGAAAAATAAAGAAGACCAAATAGGTAATTCATTAAGGATGAAATATAAATGGCCAATAAGCTTATGAGATAGAAAAGAAAGCAGGGAAAGAACACTCATCTTTGTCCCCTCAGATTAACAGAAATTTAAAATAGTGATTATATCAGAGTGGACTACTGTTGAGGAAATAGCACACACATGTCCTTCAACAGAGCAGAGGATGCCGAGAGAGGGGTTGACTTCTCTTTCATTAAACCAGGCTCAGAGTATTTTCCACTCGCTCCATTCAATGGGAGGCTGGAAGAGCCTCACCATCATCTTTACTTCTTTTTAAAAAATTTTGGCTTTTTAAAATATTTTATTCATCGTTTTATTTATTTATTTTTAAAGGTGTTATTTATTATTTTCAGAGAGAGGGGTAGAGAGAGAGGGAGAGGGGGAGAGAAGCATCAATGTATGGTTGCCTTTCACCTGCCTCCAGCTAAGGACCTGGCTGGAGACCTGGCTTGCAACCTGCTATGTGCCCTGGCTGGGGAATCGAACCAGCGACCTTTAGGTTTGCAGGCCGGTGCCAATCCACTGAGCCACAAGCCAGGGCTCCATTTAGCCACCAGCCAGGGGTTATCATCTTTATTTTTGAAGGCTTTCAAGGCCAGTTCAAATACCATCTTCTCAAGAAGAATTTACCACTCCCTCTCCACCCAGAGTATCATGCCTCTATTACAGTGCATAAAGTGTATCAATAGCTCTGTACAATCACTTTTTTTATGACTGAGTCTGATTAAAGACTGAAAGCTCTTAAAGTCCTTTTTTCCTTCCTTGGATACTCAGCACTTGGCATAGTTCCTTGCACAGTGTAGAATTTAAAAAAATATTCACTCACTAACTCACCACCGTATTGGGGGTTCCCAGGATGAGTGGGCAAAGTCCTTGATCTTAAGGTACTTACTACTCATGGGCAAGTAAGGGAGATGAATCTAAGATTGAACAATCACAATTGAAAGATGACTCAGGTGTGAGAAACAGGATGTACTGGAGACAATGTGAACATTGGGGCCGGGGAGAAGAAACAAGCCCCTGATGTTCTTTTTGAGTTTTAACCAAATGTTATATTCTGGCCATGCTGCACTCCTAGTTCTACCATGCCCTGGCCCCCGCCCTGCCCCCAAGGAACAACTCCCAGGCTATTTCCTCCTATTCCCAGCTTTGCTCCTGCTGTCTTCACTGCTTAGCTTGCTCTCTCTGACTCCGCTCAGGCAGATTGTAATTTACACTGAGAAACCTTCCCTGCCTGTTTTCCTTCTCTTCCAATTTCAAGTTAACTATTTCCTTGGCCCTTCCACTGAACTACGTATGGCTTTAGGACTTACCGTGCCATCATCAAACTATCTGTGTTAACTTTGTCTCTTCAACAGGACTATAAACTTGGAGGACAGAGAAACCATGTCTCATCCATTTTTAGCCACCTTCCCTGCCCTTATCACAGAGTCTGGTACAAGGTAGCTGTTTGATAAATGTTTGTGGAAAACCAAAGAGGAAAAAATGCAGGACGGCATGGTTAAAGCAATGGTAAGCAGCGCTACTTATTAATTCAACAAATATTTTATTTCCTACCATGTGCCACACACTGCTGGGAGCCCAGGAGAAAGGAGCGTGTGAGAGAGGCCACCCCTGTTCCTACATGAAGCGTACAACCCGGCCTCACGTGGCTGGCCGGCAGAGTGTGAACAAGGGGGTCATGAGGGGAAGGCACATCTGGACGGATGCTTGGGGCCAGGTCCTAAAGGACTTCATGTAACAAGCGAAGAAACTATATTCAGTCAGGACTGGGAGGTAGGCGGGAAGGCGCAGCCTGCTAAGTGCTCTACACTTCCAGTGCTTTCCCCCAGACCCTGGGCTGGGCCTCTCTCCTCCCCAGTGACTGGGGGCCACACTCACCCATGGGCACGATGATCCCAATGACAGCAGCAGTGACTGTTGAGCCCATCTTGCCGTCTTCATTCCCATCTGCAAAACACAAACATTTGCAGGATGAGGTATGTCTCTCTTGTTTCTGGGGGTCTGTCTGTCATCTGCATTAACAGTTTATTTTTAAGACAAAATTAAAATGGGACACATTATCATGTAGTGGAATCAAGAGTACAGGTTCCTGGGTCAGACTTCTTGGGTTCAAGTCCAGCCCTATTACTCACTACTTGTGAGACCCTGGGCAAGTTATTATGTATTATAAATATATTTCTTTATCTTGAGGATAATATTACCCACCTCGTAGGGATATTGTAAAGGTCGAATGATGACTTAGGTGAAAGCTTACTTAGCACAGTGGCACAGCCCTTGCTTACTTCCAAGGGAGCAGGGTATAGGGTATTTAAAAGCACATTCTACACTGAAAAGCGCTTGGGAAATATAGTTTTTAAAAATTCTGTTGTGCCACCTTTTTCACTCTTACAACCATCTTCACTATAACATTTGCTCAGCACTATGTAGTTTAGAAGGATTTTGTCCCTTAGACTCTCGTGACGGCTCTCTGAGATGTGGAGAGACCAGGATCAACTTTTCCTCCCAGAGAGGAGAAGATATCCCTGGCAGTGGCTCAAATGCCACCTTCTCAGTGTGTCTGTTTCTCTGGGTCATGGTAAGGAGCCCAGGTATTCAGGGGAGAAAAGAGCTGTACTGCTTACAGAGCTAGCTTACTGCGGCAGTGCCCTGCCTCTCCCTGCGGCCCAGGAGCAAGAGGAAGCCAGTGGGGACTTCTGGTCAGAGGCTTGGCCCTGGGTGAGAGGAAACAGAATTCTCACATGCTCCACCTGCCTCTCTGAACCTCTGGGCAATGCTCAACTCTGAAAATGCAGCTTCTGCTGGAAGGCAGACCCAGTGAGAAAGGTGCTGCGGAGCTGCTGGGTTTCCGGGCCATGCAGGTGTGGAAAAGTTTAGTCTCGCAAATAAAAACTCCCCTTTGGCAGGTAGCTCAGTTAAAAAGGTATTTGCTAGTTAATGAGACAAAACCTTTCTAGCAGTGATAATTACTGCTCCTGATGATTTAATAAGTGGTGAACTTAATTACTTTTATCCCAGGGTTTGGAAAGAGGCATGAGCAGACTATTTGTGGATATCATCATCTAAGGAACCTACTGAGGGAGCTGAGACCTGAGACCAGAGCTGTTGAAGTTTCCAAATGTAAGGGATACTCCCTTACATACATGTCATGACATGAGACACGCAGACACACACACCCGGAGCAGCAGAGGCTATGTGTGTATGTGAGCACACTTTGTAGGTAAGGAAACTGAGGCTCAGAGACAGCAAGTAGCTTCCTTCAGAAAGACCCTCTATAAGTTACGGGCATGTTAGACTCCTAAATTGCAGGTGGGCACTCTACCGCCCTTGGCTTCCTCCTGAGAGATATCCAATGTTCAGCTCCTTCCCACAGAGCGCCAATCCCCCTACCCCCTCACCCCCGCCCCGCTGCTGGCCTCCCATATCCTGAAAGAAGGCAGAACGTTTTTCCTTACAGTGCTGGGAGTGGTTGCTGGTTGCAGGGCTTGGGGTAGGCGGCCTGATGCTGGCAGCCCTGAGGACATTAACTGAGCTGGCTACGGCAGCTGCCAGGCTTGGTGTCACGGTGCTGTGGTTCTGGTAGGTGGGGCTGTGGATGGTGGTCCCAGGGGCCCTTGCGGAGTCAGATACTGTCCTCATCGTGGTAGAGGCTAAGGTCGTCGTTGAGGTAGACTGAGGTGCTGGAGGGGAAACACCACGGAGGTCACTTAGACAACTTGATTGCTTTAGTGCCCAAATTATTACCTCTGTGGGTTATACTTATGAACTTATCCTCATGTCTCAGCTCAAGGGTCACTTCTGGGAAGCCTTCCCTAATCCTCCTGAATGGGCAATGATCTTTTCTTCAGCTGAATCCCAAAGCACTATGTCTGTGTGGATACTGCCCCTTGATTTGACAAAGGCGAGTTAGTAAAGCAACACTGTAGAATTCCGTCTGGGGAAGACTACTGTAAAGGTCTTAGAGGAAGGGAAACTATGTACGAGGTCTGTCCTAAAAGTGTTGTCCACACAAACTGTTTTAATTATATTGATATTGACTCAATATTTTCCAGACAGACCTCGTATATACAGAAGGATTTTACACACATACTGTTTAACCTTAGGTTTAATAGTTGACTCTGGAAAACATAAATGATGCAGCAGATTTGTGCTCAAACAAAAGGCCTTGGCTTTGCATCAATATTGGGGAAGAATGTAAATTTATGTGGTTGAAGTGTTAACTATTAGTACCAATCACATCACAAAAGAACTTCTACCTAGTATGTTAAGTTCTGGGCAAGAAATAGGCAAGCTCGTAGTCACCACACATACATGCAAACAGTAACTAATGCCATGGAATCTTTGAAATCTTCAAGAGGCTCCAGAAAGCCCCTGAAAATGAATTAGAAGTGTTGTCTGTGTATGTGCATTGTTGGGGGGATGGAGAAGAGGAAAGCCTTGGAAGGCGGCTGGGGGATACCAGCATTCAAGGCTGAGAAAGAAAAGGAGACTGCAGAGGCAACCGGAAGCCAGAGTGGATGGAGGAAAACCAGGAGCACACAGCGTCCTAGAAGCCAAGGAAGGGCTTCAGCAGGATGGGGTCTGGCACAACCTACCTGGTAGGTCCGCTTACCTCGGTAACACCTCTTCATGTCTGGGCCCAGCCACATTGTGTCAGGACAGGCACACGTGTACTTGGGAGAGTGGCTGGAGATCTGAGGAGCAGGAAGGCACAGGTACTCACAGCCTCCATTGGGCTGGGCGGTCAGCTCACAGGCATCGGCAGCTAATGGTGGTGGAGAGAGATGATGGACACAGGTGGGACATGCCAGGTCTCCCCTCCTCCCTAGGATGAGGCCCCTCCCACTCAGCTTGCTCAAAAACCTTTCTCTACTACTTTTATTGGGCACCTTCAAAGTACTGTACCCGGTGTTTTATCCCCACTTTCACTTACTCCTGATACAACTCCTGGAGGTGGGTATTAAGCCCCATATTGACAAATAAAGGATATCTAGGCTCACAAGGAGAATAAACTTGTCAAACTATACCTCTAGTAATTTTGGAGACAGAATTTAAATGGAAGTGTACTGGACTCCAAAGTCCACATTTTTCTCCTATGCCACACCCCACTTCTCTTTCTTATTTAAATTTCTAGATTTAGACTAAGGCAGCAGCCCTATCTCCTTACCCTCTTATGCCCCTCATGGTGATCCTTCATCTTCACATTGGCAGCTGAGCCCTCAGTTACAGTTAGATGTAGTATATCCTCGTGATAGAGGGGACAATCAAATAGTAGGATTCCTGGCTTCAATTCCCAACCAACAAACTGAATTATTATCTAGCCCTAGGATATGTTAGTTTATACTCCTGTCAAATGGATACAGATAAAACATGAGAAGCACTGTACTCCTCACAGCAGAAGGAGCTCTGGGATCTGAATTAGATGTTAGTTCTGCTACCTGCTAACACTATTTTACCTCTGTGAGCCACAGTCTCCTCAGCTGTTAAATGGGATCAGTAATACCCGCCCACTCTTTGTAGGATTGGCAAAAATAGGGTATTTATATATCTATTCCTTTATACCCAGGTTTTCCTCACCAAGAGCTTGCTTGAGGCAAAATGAGATGAGATACTACGTGACAGCAAAGCACGGGGCTGCCGAGGGGCATCGCTGCCATTACTGCAGCAGTGCTGAGACATTATGCTGTATGAACGGGAACCAGGCTGGCTCGTGGGTCGGGACCTGAGACCAGGGAAGGCTCACCTCTTGGCTGCTTCAGCTCATGGAAGATGACAATGTCATGTGGATTATTGAGGTTCTCAGCTAGGACGGAGATTTCCAGGCCATTGAGCCGATTTGCACTGAAAATGGCCTCATTTTCCAAGTCTGTCCAGAACACCTTGTCCTGTGGGGAACAGACGCAGAGGATGGGAGGCCTACAGCCTAAACCCATGACCTCAGTCTGAGGGCTCAGGCCCCACACCACAGTCACGGGAACTGTCCTGCCATCTCCCCTGTCCTCTCCTGCCACAGGCGCACAGTGGGGCTCTCGGCCTCCAATCTGGGGCAGGCACTCTGGCTCCCTTCTGTCTCCAAGATGTGTGTGGTGATTTTGTGCTTTGGCCTGGAGGCTGCTCATTAATGCTTAGCTAGGTCTGCTGGGGCCCAGCAGACACCTAAGTTTGGATCTCTGCTAGTTGTTACCATAACTGGGGCCCAGAACCATGATTGGAGGGGATTTGGGCGCTACTGAGGGCTTTTCCCTGCTGGACCTCCTGCATCCCGTGATTAGTCCATATAAGCGTGGATGTGCATCTGCAGACATACTCACACTGGCAGGTACAACCACGCAGTCTCATGCACAGATCTGGACACATAGCCACATACTCATCTACACACAAAGGCACTCTTGTACCCTAAATAAACACTTGCCAAAGTATCAATATGCATATTTACATGCACAAGCACCAGCATATACAGGAACGCACTCTTTTAAGTGTCTTCAGGTACACACATACATATACATATATTTTACATGTACATGCCACAGATATGCATAAGCATATACACATGTCTAAATACACCTGTCTTTTGAAGCAGGGTCTGGACTTACAGGTGGGGCTTTGCTCATAAAGTCATAGCATTGCTGGGTGATGTCGCTCCAAGCAAATATTGTCAATGCCCACCACAAACCACTGTTCCCTTGTCTTCTCTCCCCGTGCTGGCTGTTAGTTTTGGGGAAGAGGTAGGTGTTTGAGACCTTGGTTGATTCTCGCTTCCTCATTCCCCAAGGAGAAAGATTGTTAGGGTCAGAACAAGGGAGGGTCTTAACTCTCACCCTCCCAGGATCTTCTTGAGGACTGATTCACTTCTATGACCGCAGGTCCAGGAAATGTCAGTAAAAGGGTGCATCTCTCAGGCCATTTCCAACAATAAGTGATTGTAAGGAAATAGAGATTCCTTCTTCCCTTCCTCCCTTTATTGGGTACCTTCTGTACATGTGCGGGGTGCTGTAAGTTGTGTGAGAGAAAGCGTACACGGTTCGGCAACTCACCTCTGAGAAGCGCTCTGAGGGGGCAGTCCTGGGGAGGGAGTGCAGGAAAGGCTGCCGGGTGCACAACGGGCCGCAAAGCCTTTGCATGGAGGCAGCTCATGCAGCGTGCACAAGCACGTCAGTTGGCCTCCCTTTCCCTTTACATCCACCTGGACAACTCTCAGGGGCTCATTCTATTGGCATAAACCTTTTCTAGGTTATGCCTTCCTAAGGGGGCCATGCCTCCCCGCACAGGGCTCACCTCAAATACAGCTATCCCAAAAGGGTGGCTCAGGAAGTCAGGGGAGGAAATCAGCATCTTTCTGTTGCCTCCGCTGAAGTCAATGCTGGACAGCTGGTGCAGCTTGGAGTCTACCCAGTACAAGCGCTGGTTCAGCAAATCTTGGGGAAGAAAAAGGGGACAGGGATCCAGGCTGATACCACAGCCTGGATCTCTGCTCCTTAGTGCCTCCTCCCTGCCCACATCTTGGGGCCAGGCCTCACACGGGGTCCATTACAGAGCAACCATCAGGAAACCATGGCACTGTGAGGGGGATGCAGAGACAAGACCCCTAGAGCCCAGGACAGTGGTCAGAACCAGGGGCTAGAACAGTCCCCAGTCTTGGGAAGGTAAGGCTCACCCAGGGTGATTCCATTGGGCCACTCAATATTGTCTGACACCAGTGTTTGCCGGTCCACACCATTGAGCCCAGACTTCTCAATCTTGGCCTGGTACCCCCAGTCAGACCAATACATGAACCTAAAAGAGAGAAGAACCCAACAGGACTTCTGGTCAAGGACATTATTGGGGTGGTCTGGATCACAAAGTCTCCATGAACGACTGAATATTGAAGATTACGCTTAGTAGGAACTTGGAAGACCCCTGAAATTCACTGGAACCATCAAATCTTGGAGTTAGCAGGTCTTTAGCCTTCACCTCATTTGAGTCTCTGGAAGAGTCCACCCGGCCTCTGCTGGTTCACCTGGGAGCCCATCTCTCACTTTTAGCCGCTCCAGTCAAAGCCCTAGCAGGCCAGAGTGGGAAGGGCGCCTGCCAACCCTCGCTTACTTTTCCAGTCTACAGAGGAGAAAGCGGATGACCTACCAGGGTCACATAGCTAGGACTGTCCAGGGCTTCTCTCCCTTTTCTGTTGAACATTTATGGAGTGCTTACTATGTGGCAGGCACTAGGCTGAGTGGTTCCACCACATGAACTTACATTAGGACAATGAAGGACGTCAAAGGGAGGCAGATTTGGGAATATGAGAAAACAAACAAGCAACAACAACAAAAAATACTTTCTAATGGGCAGAACAGGCCTAAAGTAAAACAAACTCAGGAGAAGGAATGGGCTCCTGTGTCTGGAAGTGTGTGAGCAGCTTTAGGATGGACTCCCTGCCCAGGAGCTTCTACCAGGCAGTCTCTAGAGTCTCTAGAGCTCTGCTCTCAGATGCTCTCATTCTATGATAGGAGAGTGAGTGGTTGAGTCCCAGGAGAGCCCTGGCGACCAAGGCCCCAAGAACCGTTGGTTGTGGGGTTAATAGCCCTCAAGATACCTCTTAGGACAGACACATGAGGACTGAGTGCCTAGGGAAAGAGAACGGGAAGTTCTAGGCAAGGACACTCACCCTCGCAGAGGGTCAACGGCGATAGCCCGGGGCTCACTGAGGTCGTGGCTGAAAAGAGTGCATCGACGGCCGCCATCAACTGTGGCCACCGAGATGGTCTTGTTGCCTGAGTCTGTCCAGTAGATGTGCTTGTGGACCCAGTCCACCGCCAGGCCCTCCGGAGAGTACAGCTGCTCATCAATGAGGACCTCCTGCTCTGCTGGGTCGCTGGCCTTGTCCATGTAGGCGCTAGGAGCAATGAGAGCTGGCCATGGGGCAAGTGTTCTACGAACGTGTCCCTTGAGCTTCCTGTGCTCATTTCTCCCCTCTCTCTCCCCTCTGGGCTGTGGCAATGGATTTTAGAAGAGCTGAACTAATTTCCATTCATCACCTTCCCCGGCCACCAGGGTAAGCATTAGGCTTGAATCAGCCACAGCATCCGGCCCAGCAGAGCTCAGTTTAGCGGGGGACAGAAATTTATAGCCAGGTAATTACAGTATAATGTGATTATGGAAAGTATTTGGGACAATAGCAGAAAAACGGAGACTACATCATCCTGGAGGGTTTGCAGAAGGCCTTATAGTTGAATCCTAAAGGACTAGTTTATTAGGAACACAAAGAACAGAAAGCAGAAAGCATGTGCAAATGACCAGAGGTGTGTGTTCTGGAATACTGATGAGAAATTCAGTGGGGGTAGAGTGGGTAGTGGGATGTAAGGCAGGAAGTAAGTTAGGAAGGGGCCACATCCAGACAGGCTTTGCATGCCATGCTAAGGAGCTGGGACTTTATCCTGGAGCAGGTAACTGCACAGGCAAGAGGACACAGTCAGATAGGCATGTTAGGTTACTGTGGCGCCTGTGGACTATGAGATGGATTGGCAGGGGAGGGAATGAAGGCAGGGAGACTGTTTAGAGTCTGTTCCCTGCATCCAAGTGGGAGATAAAAAGGATCTGCCGGAAGGCTGTGTCAGGGAGAATGGAAAGAGGCTCAAAATACAGTAGACACTCAGGAGGCAACATTAACGGGACTTTCTGTTTCCCAAATGCTGTTTTCCCCATAGTTTCCTTCTTCCCCATAATCTCTCTCTGGGCAGTTAGTTCCACAGTGGCCACTGACATCTGTAACTCTGACTCTCCCATCCAACAACTCCCTTATGCTCCAGACAGAAAAGCCAACCAGCCCCGCTCAGATGTCCCATGGACACCTTAAACTCAATGCATCGAGAACTCCTCACCTCCATTCCCCTCCCCTCAGCCAGCGACTAGGCTACCCCACCTGCCACCAGTGTCTCCTCCACAGCTCCCACCTCAGACAGCAGCACCCCTGTCCACAAAACCTCCCGAGCTAGAATCTGAAACTCCCAAAATGAATGTGGGAGTTCACTGGGACTCTTCCTCAGCCCCACCTCCAGTCTGCCATAAAACCCTGCCTCTTCCGGTAACACTTGTTGGGCAGGCCTTGCTCTAGCTGCTCCTGTGCGTGCGTGTGGATGGAGTATGTTTCTATGCTGGGGACTGGGGGTCGGGGCGGGGGGGGTGGATGTTGAGTTGCCAGTGAGTAGCACTTGGTATATTTGTTTTTACCTATCCGATCTATCCATCTGTCTGTCTGTCTGCTCATCCATCCCATCATTCTTTCAACAGTCTCCCTCCAGTGCCTGGCCATGGGCAGGTCTGCTAAGTGGACAGACCTCAGGACAAAGAAAGGCTCTAACTGCCAAAGAGGGCCAGGGCGCACAGGGAAGCAGGCTTGTGGTATCAGAAGAACTTAGGAGAGAACTTGGTGCGTGAAAAGCCTTCCTGAGAGCCAAAGTTCCCTGACCTTGGTGTCTCAGACACAGTAAAGGGCTGGACTGGGGGCATTGCATCCAGGAAGACTCCCTGACCCCTCCTCACATTGGGTCAGAGGCCTCCTCTGTACTTCCCCCTCATTATCATCACAATGGATGTCACTGTATTATGCATGGAATCCTCTAGGCAGCAGAGTCAACTTTGAGTCCTCAGGATCCAACACACAGATAAGTGGGCTAGGTTGAAGGTCATCCCCACTGAAGCCTGGGATTTCTTTCTTTCTGCCTGGACCAGTTCCTGGGCCTTGCACTACCTCACCAGGCCGCCAGAGGCCAGGCGTGTGCAGCTCGAAGCTGCTCTCCCAACAGCCCACAGCCCAGCCCAGCCCAGCTCAGCGGGTGGAGTCCTGGCAGTTCCACAGCCACTGTGCTTCTGTGGCCCTTCCTAAGCCCCGGTTCTGTTCCAGGAAATTCTAGGGGAAGATAGGGCAGAGAGGCCACTCTTTCTCTCTTCCTCTTCCACCCTTCCCCCACGCTCCAAAGCCTGGGTGACGGGCACCTGCCACTGCTCACCTGTAGATCTTTCGGTAAGAGAGGTCACACCAGTAGATGCGATTAGTGGCAACTTCGACATCTAGTGCCACGACATTCTTCAGCATGGGGATGAGGCGGGAGTAGTCCCGCTTCACCAGGTCTATCCTCCGCACTTCGTGCCGGTTGGTGAAGATCAGGGACGGGCTTCTGCCAGCTGCCCAAGCAGGGAAGTTGAGAGAGAAAAGGTCAGAGGCAGTGCAGAGGCAGGGGAGTGGAGACCAGGGCTCTGCCGCTGGTCAGGTAGGTGATGCCTCAGTTTCCTGTAGAACAGAAGTGATGCTCCCTACCTCACAGGTTAGAGGAGCAGATGGAATAATGGGTACAAAAAGCCTAAGATGCCAAAGCACCACACATAACAAAGGACTTTTCATTTTATCAGGTACAAACTACCTCCACAATCTTTTGTGACACCCCATTTCCTCCTTAGGCTTGCACTGAAGGCAGCGTGGCCCCAGGCTCCCTGTCCAGCCTCATCACTCACCTAATTCCAGCCACCGGATCACCTGTCCTAGCCTTGGCAGAACTTCGCTGCGTGGGGGCCTTTGCCCAAGTTGTCTCTTCCACCTAGAAGGCATTTCTCGGGCACCACTCCACCTCCTCTCCTTAGGGCCCCATTGCAATAGTTCAAGAAGAGGTAAAGTGAGCATTTGGTGTTTTAGAAAGATGACTAAGGCTCTAGTATGGAGGACAGACACCACAGCTGGGGTGAGACTCAAGGGAAGAGATTCAGGGAGGTCACTGGTGAGTCTTTAGTTTATGCAAAGTGCGCTTGGGGACGGGGACATGACAGGGGTTGGCAGGGGCCTGACCAGAAAGGGTCCTGTGAGCTGGGTGAGAAGTTTGCACTTGATTCTGAAGCAATAGCAGGGGTGGGATGTGTGGAATACATGACATGGATTATACACATGCAATGGGGGCAACACACAACTGCCCATGTGTACACAAAAGCCATTTATAGACTTAAGACTAGATTTTAGGAAGATTATCAGTGACCTAGATGTTCCTGGTTACTGCCTACAGAGGGACACTGTGCCACAGGCCTATCAGGACCCAGCACTTAGCACAAGCTGCAGGTACCCCAGCCTGTTTTTAGGTGTATCAGGCCACTCTCAGGCACCCACACTAAGTGACAACACCTGTTCCTGGAACTGTCTGTGCTTTCTCTCTTTGCTTTCCAGCTGACACTTCTGTAGGCCACCTGGTTCTTGTCACTGTGCATCCTAATGTGTTCCCCAGGGGCAGGGTGGGACAGCACAGAGCCATGGGGGGCCTGGGGCTTGGCGTATGACCTATGTATAATGATGGAGACTATTTCAAAGCAGGGTGGGGGTTCAAGAGAAGACATCATACAAACAGAGAGCATAGAAAATTAGGCCTCTAAGCACCAGAAGAGAAAGGAAGGAAGCTGGCTTCAAGGCCTAGCTCTGCCACTGACAAACTGTGTGGTTTTCTTCTTCTCAAACTGAGAGCAATGACACTTTACTTTCCCGAAGGCAGGGGCTGTAGGCCAATGTAGGTGGACCATGTTCCTCCTCTACTCAAAGCCTTCAAGGGCTTCCTCTAATTTAGAGTGAAACCAAGAGCCAGCCCTCACAATGGGCTAGAAGGACTTTTGAGATCTGCCCCAAGGTGCCCCGAGTCACCTCTATGCCTTATCTCCTGCTCTCCTTGCTCTAGCAGTGCTGGCTTCTCTCAGTGGTATTTGAAACCAGGCGTGCTCCTACCGGAGGGCCTGAGCACCTCTGGTCCTTAGCCTAATGCTGTTCCTGTGGATAAATACATGGCTCACTGCTTCACCCCAAATGTCACCTGCTCATAAAGGTGACAGCTTTCCTGACCACTGTCTAGAACTATAACCCACTGCCATCCTGTGCTTTCTTCTTCCCTTCCCTGCTTTGTATTTCTCCTAAACCCTTATTGCCATCTGCCAAGCACTATATTTTATTGATTTATATGATTCCTTGTCTGTCTCACCCACTAGGATGTAAACTCCATGAGGGCAGACAAGGACTTGTGTCTGTTTTGCTTACTGCTGAACCCAGTGCTTCCAACAACGTTAGGTGTCCAGCATGAAGGACTGAATAAAGTGAGTGAATTCAGTTGGCTGAGCTAGTCAATGTTAGGTCTGCATATGCCATGCTCTTTGCATGTGCTGCCTGTCCTCGTCCAGTCCTGTCTGTCTATATATTGTGTGTTGTGCGAGCACAGTTTCTGTAGGCTGACCCGGGAGGCTCCAGGCAGTGTCCATGGGGGTGGCAGTGCACAGCGCAGTGTATGCGATGTGATGTCCACTCCCAGCACTGTGTGCACACCCACTCCTCACACGTACGGAAGTACACTGCTTTCTATGTCCCCTCAGAGCCACCCCCCTGTGGTGTCCATACCAACAGCCTTGCAGTTCTTGGTCAGTGTGTCCATCTCATAACCAGGGTGGCACTCGCACTTAAAGTAGCCCTTGTAATTGACGCAGATCTGGCTGCAGGCATCTGGGTCCTCACACTCGTTGATGTCTGCAGGGAGGAGCAGAGGTCAGAACCGGCAGGAGGGTCTGCCTCTGCCCCGGGGCATGAGGGGAAGGTCTCACCGCCACAGGTCTTCTGATCCAAGAGCCGGTAGCCCGAGGGGCAGGTGCACTCAAAGCCGATCTTGAGGTCAGTGCAGATGTGGGAGCAGCCGCCATTGTTGAGCAGGCACTCGTTCAGCCCTGGAAGGGACATAGGCTCCTGAGGGTCCCAGAGCCCAGCTTGGGGTGGGGGCCAGATGGGTGGGCCCAGAGCTGAAGCAGAGACTCAGGGCAGCGGAACTCCCATAGAGCCAGGATGCTCTGTGGCCTCATTGAACCTCAGCCTCATTAACCAGGTGCCTGGGCAAGAGGTGGGTCAAAGAGGGGCAGGCTCTTGCTCAAGGACAGACACACAGACAGGGACACAGTGGAACCAGAACTCAGGTCCTTTGCCTCCCAGGCCAGGGCTCTGTCCACTGCCAGGCTGGAGGCAGCTTGGCTGCCTAAGGTTTTTCCTTTCACAAGCAAGTTTCTCCCAGTTCCTCCTTCCTCGTGACCTCAGAGTTGAAGGTCTGTACCATGTCTAACCTTCAAGATGAGCTGGTAATCCCATCTGAAACACCCTTGCTCCAACACCTCCAGCCTCAGAAGCCCACTTCCCTCCTGAGGCAGCTGGTTCCACCTGGAACAAGGCTCTCCCTCACAGGATCAGCCTCCCTGCAGTTTCTGCTCCCGGTCCCAGCTCTGATGTGTGGGCTTGACCACAGTCAAACGGCTCCCTCAGAATCTCCATACAGGGCTGATTTCTGATCCCCTACTGATCAGGTACCTGTTTCTGGATATACTCCACTTGCCCATGTCCCACTCTAGACAGGGCCCAGAGCTAGTCCACCATGCAGAAGTCTGAACAGCCTTCCCCAGATTGGGCTTGTGGTTGAGACGTCCAGGCCTCTTTCTATACTGAGCTGTTGCTAAGTCAATTCAATTCTCTCCTACCATGAACTATAGTGGATTTTCCCCCCTTTTCCTCTCAGCACCTGTCTATTCCTACACTTAGTCACAGGCCTGGTCCCAGGATTACCAACTGCTGCAAAGAATGAAGGGATTGCAGGAGATCATCTGGTTCCCCCATCACCCACTCCCTCACCACCTTTTGGCAGGGCCCTAGAGAAGGTCAGAGAGGCCAGGACCAAGGCTCACCAAGTTCTCACAGCATCTTCTGAGCTTTAGAATCACAGAAAGTTAATTCTGCAAGTTGAGGGATGGTGCCACCCCTCTGCCCTCCCTGGCTCATGCACCACCACTCCAGCCAAGCAAGCAGAACTGAGCTGAGCCAGCCATGGCCATGCAAACAGCCAGTCTGAGCTGCCTACCCCAGGCCATGCAGAGCTGTGGGTGCCCCACCTCCAGCCTGAGCCATGCTTAGGGGGTGTTCCCCTTTACCCCTTGGCCTCCTCCTGTTTCCCCGAGATGTTGGCATAACTGAAAGAAGAAGACCAAAGCAACCCCATGACTGGGAGGCCTGGGGTTGACTCAGCCAGCAGGCCTGGCCCTGGAAGCCCCAGACCCTTGGTATGGGCCGAACCATGGCACCTTTGGGGTGACCTCTGCGGGGCACCACCTCCAGGAATCTTCCTGTTACTCCAAGCCCTCCCTGACATCTCTCATCCATAATATTCCCTCAGTACCATCCATTCATCTGTTCACCCGCTCCCTCCATCCCTCACTCCCTCTCCTTTTGCAGGTAGCAGCAACTCAACACTTGTATTTACTCAACACCAATGGAATGGCATGTGTAGGGTGGCTCAGAAAGAGGACAGGAGAGCACAGAGTCCTCCAGGGCTGAGGTGGTCAGGCAGAGAATGAGTAGCAGGTCCAGACCTGTCTCTCACTGTCAACCCTTCCCTGGAAGGCTAGCCCTGAGATGGAGGCTGGGGGGAATTCTGTGGGCCTTCCTAGTCCTATCTAGCCTGGAGGTGATTCTTCTGGGGACCTGCAGGGGAGGAGAGAGGCAGGTGGTCTAGAGAGGCCTGTGCAGCATGACGTCCCCCATGGAAGGAAGGGGCAGTGTCACGTTCCCAGCACGTGCACACACCTGCATGCACACACACACCCACTTACATGCAGAGGTACAGACAGGCCCAGGGACTCCACAGACATTCACACAGACATGGGGACACATGGAGACATGTGATGCAGTTCCCTTGCCTGACTCAGAGAAGGAGCCATGGATACAGATGCTGGCCTCTCACCAGCATAGAGACACAAACACATGCGTACATACTTCTCTTTGGCGTGTCATGCAAAAGACGAGAGAGAAGAGAGTTTAGTAGGTTAGTCGTCCCTGGCTAATTCCAGGTCTTGTGGGGGGCTGGGGTGGGGTGGGCTTAGTTGCTTCTGCTTCCCTATCCTCTTTTCCATAGGCTCCTTCTAGGACTTCTCTTGGCAGGGCCTTGGGATGTGAATCGGTCATCTTGCAAGCTCAAATGCAGGCCGAGTGACATCCACTCAGCTACTCTTCCTTTCAAAATCAATTTTAAACACTTCAACGGGGCAGAAACATGCTGTTCCTATGCAGTTCCAGAGCATGAAGCTCCTCTGAGTGCCCTGGAGGGGAGGCGCTGGGTGAAAACATGTCTGCCAGGAAGGTAGGGAGGGAGGGTTTGACCTAGGCTCTGTCCCCCTAGGAATTCTCTTTTCCAAACCCCTGGCCTCAGAAATGAGCATTCCTGGAGCCCACACTGAGCTTTTCTGCATGTCCCCTAGGATGCCCACCCCACCTGTAGCCCAGACTCGCCTGTTCTCCTCAGCCTGGAACCCACCCTGACAACTCCAGCTGCCAGGACAGCCACCTCCTTCTGCTCCTCACTCATGTCTGGCCTGTACGTCTGGGGCCCCGAGAGTCCAGCCTCCTCAGGGCTCAGGATGACGCTACCCTCTACTGCTGGTTCTGACCTCCCCCTACCTGAACCAGGTGGCCTGGGCATGTATGTACCTCAGTTAGCCACCAGCCTGCTATTTCCACCTCTCCCTCCTGCAGGGGGCTGGAAGGCCTCAGAGGCCAGGGTCCTGGCTAGGTTAGCAGGGCAGAAACACTGAGTAAGAGAGAAGGTTCCAGAGTGAGCACACACTCAAGAGGTCCAAATGTGAAAGGAGTAGAGGCTGGGTTTGGGAGAGGAAGCATCATTTCTGAGCAACTGGGTGGAAAGGAGAGGCCTTATGTTTGTACATATGCAGAACAAGAGGCCCCAAAGGCAAAGAGCTCCATCAGAGGCCACAGGACAACAAAGAGTCCAGAAAGAGGGTCAGAGCGGCAAGTGGGTCAAGGGGCAGGTGAGGGCTGCCGGGAGGAGGCATGGAGGGAGGGTTGGTCCAGCGGCTGGATGTAGACAGGTACTGTACCACACTCTTTCAGAGGCTCATCCGACCAGTCCCGGCAGTCCCTCTGAGAATCACACACTTTCCCGCCGTCCACGCACTCTCCACTCTTACACTGAAATCTGCGGGGACCCTCGCATGTCGATTCTGTCAGGCCAGACAAGAGAGGGGACAGCGCCTGTGAGATCTTCGGCATGGAGGGCTGGGCTGGGCAGGTGAGCAGAGCTCCAGCCCCAATGTCTCTAAAGGGTGGCCCAGGACAGATAGCATTTGCAGGGCTGGTAGGAGCTCTCCTCACAAGGCAGGCCCCCGTGGTGATCAGGATGCCCAAGCATCAGGAAGCTGGGCAGGGATGGGGCCTGTATCTGATATGGTAGTACTGGGGCTCTGGAGGGAAAAGCAACAGCTCAACAGAGACCCTGGGGACTGGAGTGACCATCTCCTGAGGGGGACCCATGTCCCACGGGCCCTGGAGAGGGGAGGCTGCCTCACTGCATTTCCCCAGGAGACCAGTAGGTCAGGGCTCCTGCTCCAGCAGGGGGTGGGTAAGTGATGACCAGAAGAGCCATCTGAGAATTAAGAGGACACCCTGGGAAGTATGACTTAGCCTCTGCTCTTCTGGGAACTAGTAAGAAAAGCCACTTGGAGACTTAGATATGGACAAATGGTGGGGGTTGAACTTCCTGCTGGGCCCTTTCATGTCCCTGTAGGCTTCTTTCAGCTTTTGCAAAGTCCTTAAAAATCCAGTTCTGGTGCCACTAGGACCCTAGGAAAGGGATCTGGGTGGTTTAGGGGCTAGTGATGCTCTGGGGAATGATGCAACTCAGGGACCGAGGAAAGGCAGCTTCCATCTGCTCTCTCTGCTGGAGCCAGGGGGCAGGTCAGGCTTCTCATGAAGGATACCGCCCCCCTGCCTCTGACCACACGCACCCTTTAGGCAGCCAGCTTCATCACTCCCATCTGGACAGTCCTGTTCCTGGTTGCAGTGCTTGATTGAAGGGACACAAGTCCCATCCCCACACTGGAATTCGTCTCCACCGCAGGTCCCCAGTGCTGCAAGGAGAAGGCAAGTAGAGAGGGTCAGGCGCAACCTGGTGTTGGGACACTTCTCCTGCCCCCTGCCTCATATCCACCCCTGGAAAGAACAGAACCAGTGGCTGAGCTTGGGAGTTCTCAAAGGACACCTGACCAAGGCACAATGTACAGATAGGGAGACTGAAGCTCAGAGAGGGGGAAGACCTCCCCCAGGGTCACACAGCACTCTGGCTGACAGAGCCAGGACTAAAACTCAGGTCTCCTGCCTCTCCCCAGAGTTACCCTCCAGGGCGGACACGTGGCCTTCTTTTTAGTCTAGGTGCTCAACTCTTAATGACTTCACCTCTTCAGCAAACCTTCCTGTGCACCTAAGGTGTGCCCCACTGTGCCAGGCCTGGGAACCCAGAGACTACTAAGAGCTTCCCCATCCTCTGGGACAGGGGTACCCAACCCCTATGCCCCATCCATGGCCTGTTAGGAACCCGGCTGTACTACCCACCCACCCCCCACGCATCCGAGGAAAAACTGTCTTCCAGAAACCGGCCAAAAAGTTCCGGGATTGCTGCTCTAGGAAAGCAAGGGTGCAGAGGTAGGTTGAGGAATACAGAGGGCAGCATAGCAGTGTGGGACATGCTGTGAGACCGCAGCCTGGGCACTTGCAGGAGCCCAGGGGACAAGATCCAGCCCAGCTGGGAAGGTCTAAGGAATCTGGGCGGAGTCCTTGAAGGATGAGCTGGCCCAGCAGGTAGGAGGGTGGCGCGAGTTCCTGGCTGTACCAAGGTCTCCCCACCGCGGGAACTAGAGGGTGACCTCCTGGGGCTGATAAGGGCAGGGGTGGGAGGGTATGACAGAAAGGACACCGTCCAAGGACACAGGTCCCGCTGAAGACCCTCGACCTTTGTACTTAGACCTGAGCCCCGCAGCTTAGCAGCCACTTCACTCCCACCGAACTTGGTCTACGGGCAGGAAAGGAAAGGAAGGTGGGCCGGGCCGACCCGCGCCGCCTTCGCGGCCGGCTGCGCGCGATGCAGGGGCGGGGCTTACGGCAGTCGGCCTCGTCCGACTTGTCCTTGCAGTCGCGGTCGCCGTCGCAGCGCCAGCCCAGGTGCACGCACTCGCCGCTGCGGCAGGGGAACTGGGCGGCGGCGCAGGCGGCGGGCGTGGACGTGGCCCCCGGGCCGACGCGGCCGCAGAGCTCGGCCGCCTCGTCCGAGCGGTCCTCGCAGTCGAACTGGCGGTCGCAGACCCAGCGCTCGGGGATGCAGGCGCCGCCCTCGCCGCCGCAGCGGAACTCTCGGGGCCCGCAGGCCGGGTCGGCACAGCCGCGCTCGTCGCTGCCGTCGCCGCAGTCGTCGTCGCCGTCGCACACGAACACGGCGGCCAGGCAAGAGCGGTTGCTGCACTGGAACTCGTGCGGGGCGCACACTGCGCGGGACAGAGAGCCGGTCGGCCCGCCGGACCCCACCCGCAGCGACCCGGCCCGCTGGTCTCTGCAGGGGCCGGAATGAGCCCTGCTGCGGGCCGAGTGGGGGACGTGCGTCAGGAACAGAAAACGGGGCTTGCAACCCAGGTCCCGCCTGGGTCACAGTGCCTGGGTCACAGTGGGTGACCGTGGGCAACACACTAGCCCTCCCCGAGCCGCCCCGTCCTCACTGGGAGAGGGGATTCCTGTCCTGCTGTCAGCAGGAGAGTGGCACTGGGGAAGCGGCAGAGTGCCGCCTGTCTTAAAGGACTCTGATGTTCCTAGGAAATGATAGGTAACAGGACCTTCTCGCTCCTCCAGGGAACAAGGTCCGGGGCTGTTTCCTTGCAGCGCAGCGCAGGCTCCCCCGCACCCTCCCATTGGACTGCACTGTATCATCTAAGTCCCCTGGGCTGGCACCCAAGGCCACTGGCCTGGAACCACTGCTCTGTCCCATTACCTACTTCACCCCTGCGCACGCTAGACCATTTGCACACCTTCCCATCTCTGGGCCTTGGCTCAAGCTGTTCCATCTGCTGGGTATACTCCTCTTGCCCCCAACCCTCTCTATGATGAGCTCTCTTCCGTCAAGTGCTCAAATTCCACCTCTTCTGTAACATACTTTATGTTCCCCTGCTTGGAAAGCCTCCTTTCACCTCTACTGTCCAGCTGGGTGCCTTTCACTCCATGCTCAGGTGTTTGGAGCTCATACCTTTCTCCATCTGCCCTGTGACAACACATTGCACGGGGATTGGCTCTGAGATTAACCCAGCATTGTCCCTAAGGCCTGGTACTGATCCCTCTGCAGTGGGTGAGCGTGTTGTGAATGGGTGCTGGACTAGCTTTTGCGTGAGGATTAATTTAGGGATGTGCAGTAGTTAAGGGCAAAGGTCGCAGGCCCTGCCTGGAATCCTGGGTTTCTCTTCTCTTGTGGGCTGCTCTGAGCCCAGTGTCCAGGAGGGCCTCAGAGATCACCAGCCCAACCTCCAATTTACAGATAGGAAACTGAGGCCCATCGAGGTGAGCAATTTTCCCAGGGTCACACAGTCCAGGGTGACAAGGGAAACAGAACTCAGGTTTTGGGGCTCTTCCTTGACTCCTCTCAGCTTTCTGGTTTTCTCCTGGAGTACAGGCTGTTGCCAGGGCAGCTACTTCCTTCCCTCCTGCCTTCCTTCCTTCCTTGCACAGAGGCAAAGAACAAGCTGGGGTCTACAGTGGGGTCTTGACTATGACCCAAGGTAACACGGAGGTGACAGCACCAGACCTCTCCACATGAGGGCGCCAAGAGTCTGTGCTTTTATTTTCTGATGGAAAAATGTCATCTTTTCATTGTTATTGAACGTAGAAAAAGAATGATGCCTTCAGTTTCACATGTCAGCAGCTCATGCCATGTGTTACTGACATTTCTATCAAGTTTATGACAGATGCATTTTTCCCCTTCTGGGCTTTTGGGATGTTGAGGCGTCGGAAGGGAAAGCACACACCACCCTGTGATGGCTGCCCCTATGACTATGCTGATGCCTAGATTAGCTCCCCTACTTCCTGTCCAGACTCAGTTTACTTACACATGTCCAGGGAGGGAGGACTCACTATGTTCAGAATTCTAAAAGGAATTCTTTTTTTTCTTTCTTTTTTTTTTTTTTTTTATTGTTGTTGTATTACATCCATCCCCTTTTTGCTCCCCTCTGTCCCCCTGAAAGGAATTCTTTATGCGGAATCCTCTCTAAGGTTTTGAGGCTGAAAGCAACTTTCAGGCCTATGCCCAGAGACCCCACTACCAGCATTCACGAATGTCAGAAACTGAGTGTTGACAAGGAGAACAATCTTTTTCCTTCACTCAGGTAGTTGGGAGCTGTAGCAGCGAAGCCACTAAAACCTTCTAACCTCTCCCCCACTGCTCCCCATCTGCTATAATTAACAGGGAGCTTTCCTGCTACAACATGCCCTAGTTAGAGCTATTCCTACCCCCCTGTAATAGTGGCTGATGGCTTTCATGACCGAGGAAACACCTGGTTATGCAGGGTAAGGAGGGGAGAGGATTCTCATCTTCAGCGAGGCCCCACAACATTAACCAGCTGAAGAAAAGAGCTAGTGCCATCACTGGGGCTTTGAAACTGCTGGCCCTGCCAGGATCCTTCCCCAAACCCAGATGCTTCCTGCTTCAGACACAGCCAGACTCCAGACTTAGAATCTTAGAGTGCTGTGACTCGGAAGCCTCCAGAGGAGACAGCATCTTCCCTGGGCCATGAAGGATAGATAAGATGCAAATACAGAAGTTGGTAGAGAGAGTGGCTGGAAGACAGTGGTGGGCAAGTGCCTGGCAAGAGCTCCTGGGGGACCACCCATATCTCAGCCCAGCCTCAAAGCCTAATTGTCGATAGCCAGTCTGTCTCCCGACCAGAGAGGGAGGACTTTGTAGGACTTGCCTCTTGTCCCTTCTAGAGTCTGGCTCAGGCCTTGCACACAGTAGGTGCCCATCAAATTAAAATAAATGTGGCCCAGCTATGCTCCCCACTGGCCTAGGACCTGCTGGCCTGCTCTCTGGGATGGAGATAATCCTGTGTTTGAAACTCAGTGATGTGGAACTGTCCCAGTGACCACCTCCATCTGTCCCTGCCGAGGTCAGTAGGAATGTCTTCTCTACGCTGACATTTGTGAGATTTCAGCAACAGTCCTTCACACCTCAGGAATCTGTTCTCTTCTCCCGCCCCCCATCTCCTTGCCTGCCCCTGACACTGCCGGTGCCCTAGCCCAGGTGACTCCATGTCTTGCTATGGCCCGTCTGTTCTCCTTGCCCTTGCGTGGAGATTGGTAGAGACATATGGAATGAATGAGTGAATATTAGACATGGTAAAAACTCATGGGTTTTGCTGTCCAGACCTGAATTTAAATCGCAGTTCCATCACTCAGCCTTGGGTACTTTTTCTCGCTTGTCTGAGCCTCAGTTTCCTCACCCATAAAATGGGAATGATAATGGTTGCTTGTGAGGTGGTTGTGAGGATGAAAGAAGAAAATGTCTTCCAAGTGCCTGGCCATTACTAGTGTCCGGTTCATCACCCTTTCCTCTCCACTGAGCAACCCCACCCCCACCCCGCCCGGGGCTCTGGGCAGACCCAGGGATCTAACCCTGACTCACAAGTGGCACAGCCGGCCTCATCTGCTCCACTTTCGCAGTCCTTCTCCCCATCGCAGCGCCAGGAGGCAGGCACACACTTGTGGCTCAAGGGTCCACAGCTCAGCTTCTCTGCAGGACACACCTGTTTGGCTGTGGAGACAGACATATGTGCATAGCTTGGCCAAGAAGGACACAGGGCATGGTGCCAACCAGTCCTACTGCCTGGCCCCAGCCACCTGGTCTGAGATCCTGGGAATCCATCAAAGCTTTCCTGTTTCGCGTGTCAAGTTTCTTCATCTGAGAAGCCTCTGTTTGCCCCTAAGACTTTCTGAATCCTACGTCTGACTCCATCGCTGCCCTAATTCCCTTTCATGCCCCCTTTGTCCCTGGCACTCAAGCCTCTTTGATCCAGTCAATCCCTGCCTGCCCCACCTCCCACCTCTTTAAACTCTCCTTTAAGCTCCAGCAACATGGAGTTGCTGTGCCTTGTGTGCATATCTCATTCCCCAGCTGTGTGTCCTTGGGTGAGACATGCCCCATTTGGGCCTCGGTGCCTTCCAGACCAGTGACTCCATGATTCAAACCTGCAGATCTGAAGGGTTCAACAAGGCCTCAACAGCTTCCTTGGTACAACCCACCCCCTCCCAGTTCCTCTCCCAGCGATGGTGCAAGCCAGCTGGTGAGAGCAGCCACTGGTGGCAGGGCCCAGCGGGACCACACAGCTATAATTACTGCAGCCGCAATCAGAAACTGACTCAATCAGGGGCCTGAAGCCCCAGGGTTGGTTCTCAATTTGGAGAAAAAAATGAGAACACTGATCAGGGCTGGGGGCGGCTCTCATCCTGAGCATCTCAGGATGACCAATAGGACAAACCCAGCCAAGGCAGAAGTGTTAGAGACTTTGGTGGCTGGCTCCTGACTAGTCTTCAGGGTGCACAAGGGACCTGAATTCAGTGGTCTCTGGGATGTGCCAGGAAGTCTTAGTCTTCACAATAACTCCGCAGGGTGAGGATTATCTTGTGGCCTCCAGCATGCAGCTCAAGGGCATTGGGCTCTGGAGCTTTGCTGCCTGTGTTCAAATCCTAGCTTGGTCACTGGCTGTCTACCTTAGCTAACAATCCTCATCTCTGTGTCAATAACATGGGGATAAAACTATTCCTTACTTACCTCATAGGATTGTTATGATGCCTAAGTTAATGTCTGGAGAGAACTTAGACCACCCAGCCCAGTGTGCACACATGATACTCAATCCACATGTAACAGATGAGGACTGCTTTATTTTCTCAGTGAGCATCTACTAAGCACTGCTGTGCACCAGACATGGTGGTAAGTCATGCAGCTAGTTAAGAACGGAGTGAGGACTCAAGAGTTATCTGTGTCTGATGCCAGAGACTGAGCATAGTCTCCTGCACCTGAAGGCAGTGGGTTACTGTTGCCTGACCTTGAACTCTTCTCTCTGGTCTCTAGCTGGGATAAAGGGCCATAAGGGATGGAGAAAAGAGCATAGACAAGGTGGGATGGGGGCAAGTGTCTGAGTCCAGGTCTCCAAACACTAATTAGCCATTAGAGAGGAGTTCCTTAGACCCCACCATGTCATACATTTCATGTATGACCCAAAGTCATACATTTCATGAAGTAGAAGGCAACCCACTGGGAATACAGGATTCATTTTACAGAAATTTCCCGTAACAAATAACGGTTGGGCCAAGCCTGGGGTGGCCTTGGGACCACAGTGCAGGATGTTGAAGGGCCTAGAAGTCTGCAGGTGAGGCTGTTCCAGAGCACCTCCATCACCAACACACTGCAGGCCCACAGTAAGCACACTCCATCAGGGCCCACCTGTCACAAGGGAACTGCAGCTGACCAGCGTGTCCAAGAGTCCTAACTAAAGGATGAGGGTGTGGGCACTGTTAGAAATGCAGGTTCCTGAGCCCCAGCTCATAGTTAACTGAATGTAGACTTTAAGGGTAGAGCCCAGAAATCTGCATTTTAGCAACTCCTCCCCCTGGTGATTCCCATGTGCCCTCTTTGAGGACCCCCAGGTTATGATTCTGCAAGTCCAAAAGGTATAAGTTTTAAATCCACTCTTAGAAAAGTGATAGCGATGTTCTACATATTTGCAAGCCCCTGAGAGAGCAAGATGGGTCTGACTATCCCTGAACCAGGCCTCACAGGAGGGTCAGAAGTAAGTCACATCCACTGATCACCTCCATTGTGTCAGGCTGCTCCATGCTGTGCCTTTGCTGGTTTCCCGGTTCACTCTTACCCTCACCCTGCCGGGGAAACAGGCCCAGAAAGCTGTAAGTGTAAACATAAAGACTGTCCGTCATGCCCATGGAGTGAAGCAGGGTAGCAGTCCCTCATCCATGTTGCAGGTGAGGAAACTGAGGCTCAGTGAGACTAAGTACTGTCATGGCCCAAAGATGCACATTAGCGAGCAGCAGAGTCCAGGTTCCTCTGATTAGAGTCCTGCCCTTTCCCTCAGACCCCACATGTTCTTGTGGGTGGAGAAGTGGCTCCAAACCAGCTCCAAACTCTGCCCCAAAGCCCAGGTGAATAAAACGTCCCTTGACCATCCACACTACCTGTGGGGTGGGGGGGTGGGGGTGGGGGGCTTGGTTCTGTACATCCCAGTGCAGCAGGCAGCCGCTTGAACTTTCAATGAATATTTATACAGTTAATTGCATAACCTTTCAGCAAGGACAATGATTAAACAATCTGTCTGCCTCCTTTCTTTATAATTAATAAGGCATTTGCTGTGTCCCTAAATAGACAGCTCTAATTACAGGCTCTCAAGGATTCAGCAGCACCCAACTCTGGCCCTTCTGCCCTCAAAGTGCAAAGGGGCCATCTTGGAATGCCAGGACTCGAGAGGCCTCAGAGGTCACCACGAGGGGCAGCCATTAGAGTGACAGGAGACAGAGAGAGACCAGAGAGGAGAAGGAAGCTGCTGAGGCTACAGGATGCTGGCTGTTCCGATGGTCAGTCTCTCCCGGAACCTCCCCATCTTGGTTGTGAGGTAGCCCTTTCCCAAAGCCAGGACATGAACCTTGCTCTCCGGGCTCCTGGGTCAGGCCTATTTCACTGTCTAGCTCTGGGCAGTGCAGTATCTCCTTAAGAAGTGGATACCGTCATTGCCTTCACTCTACGAATGACAAGAACAAACCCTGGAGAGGGTAAGCTGTTTGTTCAAAGTCTTGCAATGAGGGACAGAGCTGGACTTCCATCCTAGGTCTTGACTCCAAATTCACTGTTTGAGTTTTTGCACTTAACCACTGCAAGAGACAGGCAGGCCTATGGGTCCCCACCCCTGCCTCCCTGTCAGTCTTCCTGGCAGCCCTGGGATGGAGAGGGATCCCTCTGCTCAGGCAGGCAAGTCTGCAGGATGGCAGCTGGCTGTCTGATGTCCACTTTCAGGATGACAGAAGCCAAAGGCCCCAGTCAGCACAATGCAGGAAGCAGAGCATGGGTTTTAAAGTCAGACAGACCTGAGTCCAAATCTTACTTACTAACACGCAGTTCCTTCACAAGTCACTTAACCTTTCAGCACCCTTGCTTTCCTCATCTGATAACCAGGTTACATAAACTTCTAGAGCTGGTGGGTGGTTTAAATGGGGGAATATATAAAAATCCCTACTCTCAGAGCCTGGAATAAACTCAGAGCTCAAAAAATTGCAGTTGCCCTTGTTTTATTTCATAAAATGAAAATGCAAATGAAAAGGGTTAGGAGGGCCCTGGCCTCACCCCTAGGAGAGTCTCTGCCTCTCTCTACCTTATTCTCTGAGGGCAGATGCCTGAGGGAAGCCTTCAGCCTGCTGTCCAAGGATCCCAGGTTCTGAGAGGGAGGAGTGAAGAGCCACTGTCTCAGCCATCAGGAATCCTGCACAGCTGGCAATGGTCTGGCTTACGGGTGTGGCTGATAAATTCCCAGAGCATCCTGCCCCAGAAATCCAAACCCCTGGGTCCTTTCTCTAATTCATAAGTTCACAAATTAAGAAAAAGGGAAATGTCTGTTGAATAAAAGAATGAAAGTACTTGATGGCTACTTGAGCAAGCATGTCTGTGGTGTCAGGTCACCTTAGGCACAGACAATCTCCCAATGGGGATGACCAGCTTCAAGAGGACCAGAGCTTAGGTACTGGGAACTGTCAGTGTCCAGCTGCTGTCCCAGGAAGCACAGCATGAGACCATCCACCATGCAGAAGGGGCAGCTGCACCAGCTCCTTCACATGGGGTCAGAAAAAGTACTTGTAGCAGGGCCAGCCCTGAACTTGATGGGTAATTGCAGACAATTTCTAGGCTTCCACTTCTTACCTATCATAGGAAGGTGTGCTTGGTTAATCAGTGTGGTCCTCTTCCAGGTGGAAAGGCTCTAAGATTCATGAATAAAACCCCCTTTTCAATAAGCAGCACCCAGGATTGTAACTCATTCACCTTGAACCAATCTCCCTATCTCCTCCCCTCCCAACAGATGCCTGAAGGTGGGTCAGAAGCCCCAATCAAGTGAGCTATAATTAGAACTGAGATGCTACTTTCATTAGGCAAATGTCCCAGGCTTTCCTACTGTTGACTCCTGGCTTTTTTTGATAGACACAGAATCCAGAAGCAGGAGGAAACTAAACTGGGAGAAAGCCTAGCCAGCCAGGGGCAGATGACGTGGTGCAGGAACGTAAGAATGGGGGGCTGTTCACAAAACCCTTTCCCTCTTGATTGCACCCCCCTCCCTTTTACTATTTCACGATTTTAAACTGGTGTACGAGATGGAAAGGGCCTGAAGTCAAAACATGATAATAAAGGTGGTGCTGCCAATCACCCCAGCACTGACATTTAGCATGCATTTTTCATTTGATCCTCACATCCCCTCTAAGGCAGGTGCCATTACCCCCTTTTAAAGATGAATAAGCTGAGGGCCAGGGAGAATGGGCAATTTGCCTTACAGGTTAGAGGGCCTGAACCCAAACGTATCAAACACGACATCCGCTATACTTTATTGCTGCCTATAATCTTTCTTTGTGCGGGGGAGGGGGCTGAATCCTGGGAGCTGGCACAGTCCCCAGAAACCTGGTAGGCTGTGAAGGTTGCTATGACAACACCAATTAAATGGGCAGTGGGGCTGGCTGCGGGGTTCCCATTCAGCGAGGAAGCTGTGAGCAAGCCTGCTACCAGGTCCTGCTGCCCAGAATTCTGCCTGACCCTTGACTCCCACCCTGACCAACCTCCTCCAGGCAGCCCTTCCCACCCATAGCACAGGCCTGTCAGCCTCTGACCAAGTAGCTCTATGCAGGAAGTGGGATCCTCGGCCTTGTGTCCCAGCTGGACCCAAGCAAGGGAGAAAAAGGGTCTCAGAATCCTAAGACTCTAGGAATCAAAGAATCATGGCCTTAGAATTCTGGAATGCTAGAAACCAGAGCCCAGAGAGGGGCAGGACAATATGCAGACCTCATAGCAAAGCAGTGGCAGAGCCCAAGGGCTGAGCCTCCAGACTCCCTGATGCAGCCTTGGCTGTGCTCCCATGGGTGCCCTCTCAAGCCTCAGAGAGCCTGTGGGGTCTTTTATCATGGGAGGCAGACCAGCAGTGAATAACCTGGTGTCTTGGAAGCAAGGCCTCAAATTCTCTAGGCCTCCAGTTACGCAGCTGTCAAACAGCATTGCCGCAGAGCTGAGTACTAAACAGGCCTAGGATGCAGGACGGGTGAGACCACAGGACCCCTGCATAGCCCCAGGATGGGAAGGCAGCAAGTGCTAAACGGGCAAAAGGAGCAAAAGGGACAAAGACAAGGAAACATGGGGCAGGGCAGGACAAGGGAGAGGGGCAGGCAGGGAAGGGAGTCAGCTCCAGAGAGCAGGGGTGGGCCGGGCTGGGGCAGGGCAGGAAGAAGATGAAAGGGGACACCAACACAAAGAGACACACCGGGAGCAGGGAGCACAGTGCTTGGACAGGAAGACAGAGCCTGATATTAACAGAGATGAGGCTCCCCTCTCCTCCCCGTGTGCCCCCAGTGCCCAGGGTAACTGCTGCAGCCAGGGCTGGTGGCCCAGCTGGCTGACTGCCATGGCGGGAGAGTCCCATGAGGTCACAGCCCCCTCCCCAAACACACGGCTGTGCCCCTTGTTAGCTGGGTAGCCTTGGGCAAGTGAATGAACCCATCCCAGCCTGTTTTCTTCTCTCTAACTGGGGATCCAGTCCCCCTTCCAAGGTTGTCATGAGATTGAGAGTCACCATGGGTGTGGCTGGGCTTTGTTCCTTTTGAAGCTCGGGACAATCCAAGCACCTCCAGGACAGCACTGGGTTTGGCTGCCTGGTGGTAGGGGAAGAATAGGGGCTGGGGCAAGGCAGGGAAGGCAGGAGCTGTGGGGCAAGGAATCAAGGGGGGCCTATCTCAGGCAGGGGTCGCTCTCTCTCCCTCACTGGTGACTGGTAGCTCTGTTGCTAGGAGACAAGGAAACCCAGTTATCATTAGCCACAGCCCTAGATGGGGCAAGACAGGATACTGGCCTCCATTGTCCCTGCCTCTGCCTCTGGGGCAACTGTGACCCCTAACAAGGACCCAGGTAGGTCTCCCCCAACCCCCACCATCCTCCATTGCTCCATCCTCGACCCCCATCCCCAGCCTTTTGTCTCAGGCTCGCTTGGCTGAAACTGACTCCTGGACCACTGGGTCCTTCCCTGCCCCCTTCTCATCTCCTTGTTAATTTAACAAATGTCACAGAATGACCTGCCTGGTGTAAGTTTGCTTTGAGGATTAGGGCCTGGAAAAGAAATCTCAGAGAGACAAAGCCCTGACTGTGGGAGGCAGGCTCACCCCGCCTGCCCTGGAGGCAGGAGAAAACACTGCCTCCTCAGAGCCCTGGCTGGGGAGCCTCGGGCCGCTCACTCAAACTCTCGGAGCCTCACTGTCCTTTGCAAAATTCAGAAAGTGACAGGACCTGCCTCACGAGGCTGCTGTGGGGGTAAGTGGAATTAATGTGCACAGAGAGCTTGGCACAGTGCCTGGCACACAGCACAGACTTCCCAAGCACCAGCTCTCATTAGGACTATAAGAATTAAGATTGGAGTCCTCAAAAAAAATTGTGGGGAAGGCTGAGAGGAGGCCTGGAGGATGTGGTACGGCTACTTCTGGGCAGAAGGCTCAGAGGGGCTGTTTCCAGCTCCTGGTACTACAGGAGCAGGGCCCGACATGCAAGGGCTGTGAAGAAAGCCCCCACGCAGGCCTCTAGTCACCTGCTGCTGCCAGGAGTCCCCAGGAGGCTCCCGTGAGCCTCCCAACCTCCCAACCAGGAAGTCTGAGCAGCAGACCGAAGCCCAGAGCAAGGTCCCCCCACCCCCGGCCCAAGGCACAGGACTCACTGCAAGTGGCCTCGAACTCATCGGAGCCATCTGAGCACTCCTCTTCACCATCACACTTCCACCGCTCGGGGATGCAGTGGCCATTGTCACAGGTGAAGTCACTGTCCATGCAGGTCTTCTTGGCTGTGAGGCAAGGAAAAAGCATTGAGGGGGCCTGGTGAGCAGTTGACTATGGGATGACCAAAATGTGCTGAACCATGTGGCCTTCTACAGCCCTACTAGGACACAGGGTGCCCCATCCACCAAGAGAAGAGGGCAGGAGAGAAAGGCTTTTACTGAGCACTGGGCAGAGATAGGTGATGCCTTTCCTGCATACCAAGCTCAGAGCTCAAGTCCAACAACGGTAACAGGATCCATCCACCAAGGGAATACCTCTCCAAAAGTCCAGTTCCACCGTCACAGCTTCCAGGAAGCCTTCTCTTCTGCCTCAGGCCCTGTACCTGCCTGTCCTACTTTCTGCAACCAGTGCAAAGTCGAGGCCTCTTCCATAAGCACCAGAAAGCTGGTGATAATAAATCATAAAGGCAAATGACTCCTTTGTGGTAAGATTCATGATGTATCCTCTGTTCAGAGTGGTGGAAGGAGACTCTACAGAGCAAGACACCCAAATTAGTCTCTGCCCTCACACCCCAGGGAGCTTCCAGTCTGAAGAGGGAGGCCTCTGCGACCAGCGGGTGGCCTCTGAACCCCAGCTCTGCCTCTTTCCACCTGACCTGGAGGCTATTACTTCACCTCTGAGCTTCTGTTTTCTGATCTGTACAATGGAAAGAAGGAAACAAAAGCCTCCAAGGGGGAAATAACAAGAAGAACGTGCAGAAGAAATCCTGGCACACAGCAGATGCTCAGTAAGTAGCAGCTATTGCTGTTTTTATGGTTTGAAATCTTAATTAGAAGCAAAGGAGATGGGTGTTCTGTGATCTCCTGGGGGAGACCACAGCCTGAGATCTCACAGCTGGTAGCACAACTGGGACTGGAACGCTGAGTCCAATATGGTTTGCTGTTCTTCCGTCCCTCCACTGGCCTGGTGCTCCTCCAGTGTAGGTACTACGTCACATTCAGCACAGGACCCAACTCAGGGTAGCTCAATGGGGGCACCGCACCCACTGGAAACACAGCTGCCCAGCCTCTGCTCACATACTCCGGGGCTGGGCTCCCCTTCTCCCCAGATGCTCCTTCCCAGCGGCCAACCTTGGATTCTGTACATCCTCCCACAGGCCCTCTGGCTGCCCCTGCAACCACGTGACTGCCACACCCCCATGCCCTGCACCCACCCCACCGCCCCAACAGTCTGGCAGGCACTTGAGGACAGATATTGGGTCTCCTAA
Source organism: Noctilio leporinus (assembly GCA_004026585.1). Lineage (NCBI taxonomy): Eukaryota > Metazoa > Chordata > Mammalia > Chiroptera > Noctilionidae > Noctilio > Noctilio leporinus. The sequence continues at coordinate 38,647 of PVIW01003979.1, read as the reverse complement.
ATCCATTTCCATTTCTGCTTTTCTTTTCAATGGAGTCTTTAAGGTAGATCTGCACTCTTAAGATAGTTCTTTCTCACACTTTCCATTGAAGAACACCTTTGTCTGGCAGGGCTTGAAGAAAACAGAGGAATCAGAATCCACCTGCAGGTGGGGAGCCGGAGGCTGTGAGAGGGTGGCAAAGGGGCCAGTACAGGGAAACAGCAAGGCAGGGATCTGAACCAGCTTTCCTGACTCCCAGGCCAGGGTCTTGAGCCCTGTACCAAGGGCAGTACGTAATAGACACCAATACCACCTTTTGGTAAACCATGGCCCATAATCATCTGAAAGTAAGCGCCTGAGCCATTTCCTAACCTGCACAGCTGGGTGTTTTCTCCACCATAAGCTCAGCGTTCAAAAAGGAAACGTATACCTCAGCCTTTTCTTCCCTCTTCTAGCATTCTCTGAGTGTGTCCTGTGCACCAGTGTCTGTGCCCAAGTACTGGGAAACCCCACGACAAAGAGCCATTTGTCTTGCTTGACACAGGGGAAAATCCAGGGGTGCTCGTTTACATGCGCAAGGTCACATATGGGTGAAAGCAGGATTGCAATTCAGCCTCACAGTCAGATGCCCCTGGCGGCTGCTGCTGCCCCCTGTTTACACAAGAGGAAATTGAGGCTCAAAGTGGCAAGGGTGGAAGGTGGCAGAAGTGGGATTTCAATTCCAGGTGGCAGCTGCCAACACTTAGGCTCTCTCTACTCAGTCCCTCAGCCATCGCAGCAATACAGGCTAAGAAACGGGAATCCAGAGAGGCGCATGCGGTGTGACTAGGTCCAGAAGCATAGGACAAGACAGATCAACCACAGCCTGGAGGTGCCTGCATGAGGAGTCCCCCTGGAATGTGGCCATAAGTGTGCAGCAGAATAAATCTGGGCTTTATGACAACTTTTGGTCTGCTAACAGACTGCCCTGGGGAAAATGAAGCAGGCAGCACTTTCAGGTTGGGCGCTAGACTAAACCACCTGGATGGGCCTGTCTAAAGTGTGACCACGTGGAAAGATTTGGAGTCAGAGCTGAGACCAAATTTCTGGGTGACTCTGGGCAAGTTCCCGCCCTCTGGGGGCAAGTAGTGATGGTGGCTTCGCCAGGCAGGACTGACCTGGAGCACAAGGTGGAAAAGGCTCTCCTGAGGGCTTTGAATGAGCATCCCAGTGAGCTGAGCCCAACAGCCCCTCAGCTAGAGGCTGCATCAGCACTGCCAAGTGATGAGGGCCGGGCAGTGTTTCGAAGCTGTCGGAGCATGCCATGCCAGCCCCCACTCTCCTGGCCTTGGCAGCCTTGGCTTCAGTGTGATTCCCCAGCCGCGGCTCCGTTTCCAGGGATTCATGTCCCTCCATGCCAGTCGTCTCTTGGACAATGCCCACCTCTGTGAATCCCTGTTCTCCACAGAGCAGGAGCAGTACACAGTCATCCAGGGTCTGCGACATCATAATCTGGTGCCATGGCAACAGAGGAGCTGCCACAAAGGACTTGGGATTCCAGAGGGCAGTGGGGAGGGGCTGATACCAGGGCAGAGTTGGGGGAGAATGGGCAATCTAGGAAGTGGGAGTGGCTATTTACAACAAGAACACCGGCCAAGGAGAGTGGCAGACACTCTATGGTTAATCAAACTCAGCTCTGCCACTTGTGGGCTGTGTGACCTTCTGCAAGTTACTAAGTTCTCTGAGCCTCACTTTCTTCATCCACATTCAGATGAATGCACGTTGCTTCACCACATTGCTGCGGGGGGACAATGGACTAAATATGCAGCCAGTGCATAAACTGCAAAGCATCAAGGTGAGAGTTTGAGGGGTGTGACAGTAGCCATAGCTGCTTGCTGTGTGTGACACTGGGCCCATCCGTCACACTGGGCCTGCGTCTTCCCGTGGAAATGGAGATGTGGTGCTGACTGAATCTTTAGCCCTGCTCCACAGGGCTGAAGTCTATGATTTTGTGGAATTATGATGATCACTCAGCATCTCCCAGCTTCCCTGCCCCCAGAGCATCCCTCCCTGAGAGAAGATGCATCCTTCACTCTGTTGTTCCCCACCCACGCTCATCCCACAGCCCCAATGCAGACAGGGGTGTCAAAACAAGATCAGTGCAGGCTGCCAGGTGGAACTGCTTGGTGTGGCTTCCTCTTGGCAATCACCGTGCTCCATCATCGCATAGCCCTGAGGGCCTCTGTACAGCTCTCCCCCTCTACGAGCCAGGGAACCTGGGATAGAGAGAAGTGGCTGCTCAAAGTCACAGCGCGTATCTGTGGGAGAGCTGCACCTGAACGCAGGGGTTCTCACTCCCAGTTCCACGGTATGGCCGGGAAGCCAGAGGAGGGCCACCTGACCACACCTAGGGGTCAGGGAAGGCTTCCTAGAGGAGGGGACCATATTCAAGGAAGAGGAGTCAAGAAAGCAGAGCAACCCATGGCTCTAGGCAGCCTCCTTCAGGATTTTCTAGCAGAGGAAGGGGAAAGGCAGAGGGCAGGACAGAGAGCAGGTGGTCATCCACCCTGATGTTTGGGATAAGGCACTATTTTCCACCTCGAAGCTGCATGACACCTACTGTTTGCTAAAGGCTCTGAGAAAGCCTACGGTAAAGGTATCAAATTGACTTTGTTTCCTCCAGCACTTTATGAACTTGTTTGGCCAAGGAACTTCTTTTTTGGTTGCCATGTGTGTGAATTTCCTGACATGAGCGGTCCAATGAACCACACGTGGGTAAACAGCGCTGTAGTGCAAGCCCCTCATTCTACAGGTAGGATGAGGCCCAGAGAAGGGAAGGACTGGCTTATGGTCATACCGCAGAAGCTGGTCCCAATTTTCTGTCTCTGGACCATCTCCACCAAACAGTGAAACATAGGAGAAGTTGTTCACAGAGCATTTGGCCCAGAGTGAAGCTAGGAGGACACCACTGTGGTCACCCCTGTCCTCAGAGCCGGGGCTTGTCCAGAGAAGAGCCCAGGTTGGGAGAAGGGGACTGATACCAGGCCGCATGGGACGGGATGAGAGAGATATCATGGGTGCAGGCTCTGTCTGCCCTCAAGTTTCTGCAGGCAGGTTTTGGGCCTCGAGGCATATTCTATGAGGGCAGAGACCCATCGCACAGCAGATTCTAGCTCAACATTGTTTCTGAGCCAGCTGGGATGTCCCTTCGCCCCCCAGGGCAGGGGAGAGTTTGAGAGGGCAACAGTGTAGAGCCCCCCCTTGGAGGTCATCTGCTCCCACTTCCTCTCCCAGGCCTGGGCCAGCACTGGGTAGCCTGGCTCCGGCCCTGCAGCCCAGCCCTAAGACAGCTGGGCCACTTGTACCCGAAACGGGGAGATGAAAGGGCTGCTCCCCCCACAGTTACCCTTCTGCAGAGCTTGCCAGGCCCTGGCGTTGCCAAGACAACTGCTGTCAGCAGCTCGAAGATCTGGGGTGGGGGCAGGGGGCGTGCCAGCCTGCCTCTGGCCTACTAACCTGGCAGGCAGACTTAAATGACAGCCCAGGAAGCTACTATTAAACTGTCACCCCAGTCAATGGACGACAGACCCCGGAGTGTTCTCTGGCTTCAGCAACAACACAGCAGGAGTGAGAGGGGGAGGAGCTGGTGGCCCAGAGCAACCTGTACCCGCTCCCAGGAGCCACTCCGCCCACCCCGTGCCCACTCACACGGCCAGAGCCAGAGCTGTGGTCCTTGCAGGCTGCAGCGGGCTTGTCATGGGGCCGCAGCACAGCACACTGCCTGGAAAACTTACCCTTTATTTTTTAGCAGAAGGAACCCTTTTCCCAAGGGAAACCCCTGGGAAGTGGCACTGCTAGAACCCCATCAGCTGTTTCCCTATTATCCCCCTAACAGGGCTGGTGGGGCCGTGAACCCTGGGTTCACAGCCTGTCACCAGCAGCTCTGGGTCCAAATCCTGACCCCAGTGACTCCCCGGATGTGTGATGTTCTTAGGATTTAAAGATCTGTGGGTCTAATATAACATCTAGAACAGCTGCCTTGGGTTTAAGGTTCTCACTCTCTAACCCAAGAATTGAAGCCTGTGCAACTCTGATGTTGGCCCTGTGATGGGTCCCCAGGACAGTCACTGCATGAGTCAGACCTGTCAGTGAGCTGTGGCTGCCCCTCCATCCACCATTCCAACCCTTCATGGGACTGGGTCTCTGAGTCCACACACTGACAGTCAGGCTCCAGGCTCTTCTCAGTGCCAGGGAGGCAGACAGTTCCCACAGTGTCCCGACACCTATGGAGTGTGGTGGCCGGGGCTCAACTCTGGGTTTTGTGGGGCCCCCAAGAGGTTCTGGGGCCCAGGTCACCACCATCCATCAGCAGGTGACATCTGAGTTTGCTTCTCCACTCACCCTCTCACCCCACCACGGGAGAAAGAAAATGCAGCATCAGCAGGCCCTGGGTGGGGAGGGGTGCACATGTGAAGGGTGGGAGCAAAAGATGAAGAATGAAGGAGTGAGTGTGAGAGGAACACTCTCGTGAGGGCAGCTTTGCTTTTGACCTCGGCAATGTCCTCAGGATGTCCTTGGCCTGCGTATCCACCGGGCCCCACAACAGTGCTTCCCTATCACCTCCTTCATCTCAGTATCCCCGTCGCATGGCCCCACACAAGATCTGACAGCAAGCGGGTACTCCAAGGATACCTACACCCTCACATCTTTGACAGATCGTGTGACCTCTTCCTACATTGGGCCTCAGTTTCCTCATGTGAACAAATCTTTAAGGACCCCCACCAATAGACAGTCTGGGACTGAGACAGATTAGGGTTCATGGTGCTGCCTGAGGCCCCACCAGAAAGGTCACCTGGAGCTTTCCACAGCCAAGTCCCTCCTCCAGGCCCCTGCACATCCCAGCTGCCCTTGGATGCTGCCCGACCCCAGCCCAGCTGTCACCAAGGGAGGTCTAAGCCTTCCCTGGGCTATGTGGAACTCCCTGTCACCACGGGGAAGATGAGCGTCTGGGAGGTACAGACAACAAAGGGGTCTTCCTGTTGCAGTGATTTGTAGATGCAGGAGGTATTGAGCCAGTGACAGCTGCGAAGGGGTGGGGGGAAATGGGAGTGAGGAGAGGTGGGTGGAATTGAATCAGCAGGAGTCCCTGGCAGCGCCTGCAAAAGGTCCACGCACTGTGCATGGCTGCTGCTTAGAGGAGCAGGCAGTGCACAGAGAAGAAACCCATGGCCCTGCCCTTTTTAGTCTTAGCCTGCTTCACCCTAGATATGGGCAACCCACTTGGCATTAGGATTTTAGGTCCCAGGGGAAGAGCTAGAGGGAAATGTAAAGTATCCTCAGACAAAGTCTCCAGAAGCCATACCTCAGAAGGAGGTATGGCTAGAAAATCCCTTATGACCTCCAGCCAGAGTCCTGCCCGGCTCCCAGCCATGCACTACCTGTCCACTAAGTGGGAGCACTTATTGGCCTTAGTGGGGACTCAGTCACCGCTGACCAAGGGACCTTCCTATCACCCTCAGGTAGGCCACCTCAGCTGGCACAGCTCTGCCTCCCTAAGGCAGACCTGAGAGTCTTTCAAGGACACCCTCCCTTCCAGGTCCTGTTCTCCTCCGGTGGGAGGAGGGGAAGCTCTTTTGCCTCATCTTCTGCAGCTGAGAAAAGGCTCTGGGTCTCATCCTAGCCCAGCTCAGCCACCAGCACGCTGGGTAAGAGAGGGCAGGCCTGTTGGGCCCTGCTACCTTTCCCCCAACTGACTTCACGGGGGAAATGGGCTCCTGGGGCAGAACTCTGTAGCCAGGAGTTAGGAGACCAGGCCAGAGGGGCCTGAGTTCTCACAGACAGACACTGCCTCAGGCAGCAACCTGGACAGGCTTTGCCAGGCCAGTCATTCCTGCCCCACAGCCAGGAGGCATGAGGGAGTGATGACAGACAGATGGCCCCCACTTCTGGGGCCCCTCCTCCTACTCCACGGGCAGCCCCGGGGCTGGCCCCTGTAGAAATGTCTATGCAGCACCCTCTGGCCAGGAAGCAGGTGCTGAACATGGCTAGGAAGCAGTCCTGGCTAAGTGGAAAATGCAAATAGTTTCACCAATTAGGCTGGAACGAAGAAGTATTTCCGGGAGGAGTCCCATGGGGCCATCCTGGTGATAAATGGGCATCGACAGCCTATTATTGGGAAATTCATCTCCTGGGAGTGAGTGGGTCTCTCAGGGGCACCCCACAGTGCTGGTCCTGGGCTTCTTGCCCAGAGGGCTGGGATGAGCCCCCCCCCTCCTCACCTCACTGGCCAGCCTGCCAGTCTCACCCCTGCTATGCCCAGCAGGAGGCCTGCAGGTTAAGGCGGCACTAGGAAGCTGCTCAGGCCTGTGCTCCACTGAGACAAGGGAGCTGACAGCAGGAGCCACTGAGGAGCTGTGGCTCAGAGGTGGTGAACTGCAGGGGTAATGGGGGAACATAGATTGGTTGGGCCAAAAGGCAACCGGCAGAGCTGGGATCCTGCGTGGATGCAGCGCTGAGTGGCGGGTAGACCCCAGACCCTCCTCCTGGCTATTCACAGCAGCTCTGTGAGGGTGGTGAGAGGTGGGGGGCATCACCCTCTCTGAGAGAAAAGGGGATGAAGCCCTTTGAAAGGCAATGGACTGTCCCAAAGTCATAGAGCTTGAGGCAGAACCAGAACCAGGTCGTCTTATCCCTAATGCTCTATAAGAAAAGAAAAAGGCGAGAGGGGGACCTTCTGTTGCAGCTCAGAGCCAAGCTGAGCAGCCAGGAACCCAGGTGTAACAGTCACAATCCAGGTCCAGGTAAGATGGTCCTGATTAGAATCAGGGGTGGTGAGGTCAATGTGCAAACTCAGAGAGTCACCGGGCCTCAGTGCCCAGCCTGAAAACAAGGATGCTGACGCTGGTGGTCTCCAACTCTCACCAGTACCTCCTCTCTCTGTGAGGGAGGGCTGCTGAGTGGGTAGGACAGAGTTGGGAACCTTTAAGTTGAACCTCAAAGAAGGGATGACTTTGGCTGGCAGCAGCAGGGTCAGGAGAAGTCCTCCTTGAGAAACCTGGTTTGATCCAGAAGAAGATAGATTCTAAAAACAGACGGAGAAAGTGGTTCCTTTTCAGGCTTCTTTGTGCATTTTGAAAGAATGGGGTCTATTCTCCAAAGTCCTTTAACATCCCAGGAAAGTGTATGTGTGTGGTCCACAACCCTTCCAGGTAGCAGATTCTAGGGGAGATGGCCCCAGGGCCCTGCTGCTGCCAGCCAAAGGGTCAGGGTCTACTCAGGTGGCCTGAGGCTGTAAGACTCAAAGTTCTGGTGCCTGTGGTGATTGCAGGTCAGCTAACCTTTCCAGAGCTTCAGTTTCCTCACCTATAAAAGGGGGCTAACAATAACAACACCCCCAAGGGGTGAGAATTAAAGAATGTTATAGCCCTGGCTGGGTGGCTCAGTTGGTTGGAGGTTGTTCCGTACACCAAAAGGTTGAGGGTTCAATTCCCAGTCAGGGCATATACCTAGGTTGCGAGTTTAATGTTTCTCTTCCCTCTCCACCCGCTTCTAAAATCAGTGAACACATCTCTGGGTGAGGATTAAAATAATAATAACAATTACAATAAGATATTATAATGCTGAGATTATGTGGTGAACGGTGGTGCACACAAAGGCAATGGAGTTCCTGTCAATGATCCAGTTCCCCTTTGACCATTACCCTCCTGGCGTTCCGGTTGGGACTTGGGACGACAGTAGTAGGGTTGCCTTCCCACTGGAATGGGAGAGGGCTGGGGTAAGTGGACAGGGATGTAACTCAGATGGGAAAAGCTTCTCGGTCCCCTGAGATACGTGTGTGTGTGGAGGAGGAGGGGGTGGCCAGTGCAGACTGGGCACTGGTTGGGGGAGGCACAGAAGGTGGCAACAGGAGCTGCAGGCAGAATACGCCTGGGAGTCAGGCCCTGGAGGCCATCTGGTCTAAATCTTGCATTTCTTAAACGGGGAAAAGCTGTGGCCAGCGAAGGCCTGGGCTGGCCTGAGGCCACACTCCCCAGGCAGCCTCAGCAAGACAATCGCCCTTCTTCCCAAGACCTAATCACAAGACCTAATCATGAAGCAGAACTGCAGCTTAGGAGACTCACAGTATCATAACGTAGCCTTAGAAGCACAGAACAGAATTTCCAATTCCAGGAGAGGGCCTTAGGATCTTAAAGCACACATTTTATAAGTACTTAACCCTAACTGTCTCAATGTGAGGACCAGAAATGCATAGAATTTTTACACCTTTGAAATCACGCAGAGAATTGCAAACTCAGACAGAAAACAGAACCCTAGAAGCTTCGAGTCACAGGATCTATAATCCAGGAGTGGCAAAGGCCTGCTCCTTCCTCCCATCCGTGCAGGAATCCTCTGTTCCCACCGCTGACATATGGCCATTCGGCCCTCCTGAATGCACTCAGCGACAGGGGACTCAGTCAGCTGTGCCGGCTGGAGGCTGGACACGTTCCTTCCTCCTGAACAGGGAGGGAAATAAGTTCTCCACAGGATATCCCCACTTTGTACAAATGGATTTTTCACCCCTCCTTGTTCTTTGGCTCTGATCGGAAAGATTCCTAGGGAAGTGGAAAGGAGCCAAGAGCTGCCACAAAATGACTTTAACTAGCAGACAGGCTGGTAATAGTTTTCAGTGGGAAAAAGGATGGAGAGGGGCGATTAATTCCAACTTGCTATGCGATAAAGGAAATTAAGGCATAATACTGAGAAGGCACAGTTCTATTAACCTGTTTGGAATACCAATTACCTCAAGCTTCTCAAGATTGATAGAAATAAAGAGAAAACCCAAAAAGAGATTGTGACCGTGGCCTGGGGCCCATTTGGATTAGGCTGTTTGTTTGCCCTGGGACCTAATGATGGCAATGAGGGGACATTCCCTGTTCTCGGGAGGCGGCTATACCAGAGGCAGGGAGGAAAGTAAGGTCCCAAGTTGTCACTGGACTGCTCGGCACATGCTCAGGGCAGAGGATGTTCCCAGGTCCCCTTCAAGCAGGGCTCCGTGTGGGAGCCATCAGGACCTCTGCTTTCCTGGCTCACACCCTTAAGTCCTGTGTCCTAGGAGGAAGCCTGGGAGGGCAGAGCTTCTGATGACCCCTCTTCAAACTGAAAAGTCTTGGGTCTCTGCTGCTGGAAACCAAAAGAATTAAGTAGGGGGCCTACTGTGTGCCAGGTGCCCTATTAGGTGCTAGCAAGCCTTGCAAATAGGTGAGACATTAAGAGGCAGCCATATCCTGCCTGGGGCTCTGGGCTCTGGCAGAGACCACCTGCCCATAAGCGGGCTGTGTGGGCAGAGTTAATGGCTGTGGGCCACAGCTCAGTGCCTCTGGCCAGGGGCCCAGCAGGATGGCTATAAGGCTCCGGGCCAGAGCTGAGAAAAATGAGACAAACATGGCTACAGGAGATGAGCAGAGGGCGAGAATGGGGCAGGTGCCAGCTGATTCTCACTTCCCTCTTGTATCCTGGCCCAGACCTCAGCCACCCCTGCCACTTCTCAGAGCCCCTTAGACAGGGTGCCCATCACCCTGAGGTTTTGAGCCAGCATGGTTTTTGCCCCAACAAGCTAGGTCCCACTACCGCTTGGATGAAAGAGAAGCCACTTCTGAAACAGTTTGCTCTATAGCATGTCTGTGGCCCAGTGAGGATTCCACCCACCACGCTCTTTTCTTCAAGTGGACATTGTCTCCTAGCTCAGGGGTTTAGAAGATGCTAACCTGCTGCTGTCTGTGGCCCTCCTCCCACCAGGAGCAGGTTAAGAAACCAAGGCTCAAATTCTGGCTTTGCCTCTTACTGGCTGTGTGGCCTCAGGCAGGTTACTTGACCACTCGGAGCCTGTGTTTTCCTCACTTTAAATTGTGATGATGAATTCTGACTTGCAGGGTAGTTGGTGCCCAACATAACCGGTACTTAGAAAATATTCAGTGACAGAAGGTCCTCTCAACTTTGCTCTCCCAGCCCCAGGCTTTGTACATAGGCTAGGGGTGTCAAACTCATTTTCACCGGGGGCCACATCAGCCTCGAGGTGGCCTTCAAAGGGCCGAATGTCATTTTAGGCCTGTATAAATGTAACTACTCTTTAACGGCTAAGCAAGTTGGGTAGAAACAAGGTGCCAGGCTGGATAAAACAAGGTAGAGGGCCGGATTTGGCCCACGAGCCTTGAGTTTGTCCCCGTGACATGGGCCCTCAGGAAGTTTTTGTTACAATTGTTGAAGGGCATCAGGAGGCCTGGCAGCCTGGTTCTTCCGAACCTGGCTTCTCCATGAATGAAGGAGTCCAGGGGCGGTTGCTGCCCCCCGGCCAACTGGGCCCACAGGACAGGCTATTTCAGAAGTGGCATCCCAGCTTAACAGACAATGTTTATAAACATTGCCAAAGTCAAGACCATCCCCTCTAGACCTACAGCTGGTGAGTGGAAATCACAAGGAGATCCCGCCACCAACATTCCCTGCCACCTCTACTCCTGCCCCACCCACATTGGTTGCTCCTGAGCCCCACAGAGAACCAGGGGGTCCTCCACTCTTACGTGTGGGCCCAAGCCCCAAGCCTGGGGAAGCAGAGGAAAAGTGAAGCTGGAAGGTGGCCATTGGCCAATTCTCGGTGAATGGTGAACTTGTTTAAGGTCGAGCACCAGGTGAGGCTGGGAGGCCAGGGTGTTGGGTGAGCGCATCTTCCTCATTCTCTGGGAGCCCCAAGGGGAGGACCCCTCCCCCATTCCATGTGGGATCCCAGGCCTTTTCTGGCTGCAGCCTCATTACCCTGTGCTGCTGTCACTCAACTTCCTTCCGCCACCAGACTAGGGGCAGGATGAGGTCTGCATGATGGACACTGAGGGAACGCTCAGGGAGTGTGTGCTGAATGAATAAATAAATGAATCAATAAATAAATACAACATTGATGGGTGGGTCTTTTCTCTATATATATAGAATTTATGGCCCAAGATACACACCATATTCACCACCCTTCATCCTACATATATAGTAAAAACAATAATTATGAAAACATTGCTTTAAAACTCCTTCATTCATGCACACTGGCTGGACTTCAGGGGATCCCAAGTTCTTTACAGTTAGCTGGCTTTCCCATGTCCTTCCCTCCAGGGACAGGAACCACCTCTGGGTCCGCTTTCTCCCTTTCCCGAAACGCAGCAGCACAGTACAAGAGGAGCAGACCTGGGGGCTTTCTGAGCCCCATTCCTCCTCTAGTTCATCACCAAGAGCCACGTGTGGGAGACAAGCTGGTTCTGGGAAAGGGAGTTTGCAAAGTTCTGCCTGGGACCCCGCATCCTGACCTGTTCCTGAAGGAACCTTGGGGACATGTGGTCCTGATCACTGTGTAAGAGCCACCTCTGGGCCAGGCCCTCATCTGTCCAGTGCCTCTTGAGGTTTACAAAGCCCTTTGCATGTACCTCCTCATTTAGTTCTTACAACCATCCTGTGAGGCTCAGGAAGGGACAGGAGTCATCCACCCAGATGCCTCCTCCACAAAACAGGGTTTGTTTGCAGTGCAAGTTCTGACCTTGCCCTCTGAGCAACCCTGAGGAAGGGGGGTGGTACCCTCTCTAGAATCTCTCTGAACCGCCATGAAAATCCAACACCAAAAAGGTGGCAAAGGCATGAAGCAAAAGGGTGGCCAGGGTGACAGCCCCACCAGAGCAGAAAGAGCACAGGGAGCCCCAGAGCCTGTGCTCCGGTCCTGGCCCCTTCACACCCTAGCTTTGCACTTGGGGGTGCCTGGGTTTCCCCACTCATCAAACAGGGGACAAGAACCCTGCTCTACCTGCCCCTTGCAGGCCAGCCCTGAACTTGCTAAATTTGCTCCTGCCCCATCGCTGTGTGGCCTGATAGTTTGTGACCACCGCCTCAGCCCGGAGGGGACAAGAGGCTGCCCCATTTCTGCACACAGCCCAGCTTAACTCACTGCATCAAAAAGCCAGGCCTGGGCACAGAATGTGCTCAGGCAGATGAGCAGACCCTTGGACCCATGCACAATGCACATATATGTGCAGATGGGCACATACATGTGCACACTCAGATGGGCACCATATATTGAACATACTCAGGCCCACATGCCACACTGTGCACACATCACAGCATACAACTGCACACCCACACATGCACAGGTTTCATATGACTCTCATACACTACAGACAAATAATCGTAGATTTTCCTGCCTCTCCTGTGACAGACAGATGGTGGGATTCTCCCACAGGGCTACCACTTAATGCTCTAATTAATTTAGAAAAAATTGTAGGAACCCAGAGCATGGGTTTATTCCAAATGGCCCAGGCATGGTCCAGCCTGAGGCCAAGAGGGGAGGCAGATTCTAGGGGAAGGGGGAGGGGTCCAGGACAGGAGAGGGGCTCCCACAGCTCCCAGGAGAGGCTGAGCACTCACCTGGAGGGTTGATGCCTAGCCCAGCAAGGGGACTCAAGACGGGGGTCTGATCCTGATTCCAAGAGTGCCCCACAACCTGAGATGGGGAGAGACCCATTTGCTGCATCCCTGGCAAGGCTGTGTGGCCCAGCCTGCGCAGCTCAGCACACAGGGAGCTGGGTCCCTGCCAGGCCACCTCAGCACACAGGGAGCTGGGCCCCTGCCAGGCCACCAGGGGTCCTGTCAGCCTACACTGCAGTTCTGGGCCCATGGCCAGATCCAAACTTGCCCTTTATGAGCCCTACTGTGTGACTTCAAGGTACTACGAAGGGAAACAAAGCACAGAGCCACCGCAGTCTGCTATGTGGGATGGGTGAGTTGCAAAGAGGATGGGCTGATCCAGAGGGACTGGCAATGCTCCCTGTCTGCTGCTTACACACCTCCAGGGAGGGCAGCTCACCAGGCTTCATGCAGCTGCTCTGATTGGACGAAAGTCCATCCTCATGCATTTCTTCAGGGAGCGCTGGCCTGTTCCCTGGGCCACAAGCAGGTTGGCAGCACTTGCCCTCCAGGCCTTACCTCTGCCTTCCCCAGGGATGCTTTCTTTGCTGCTGAGTGTTTGGGAAAACGCAGTGATAAATTTACTGCCTCACATAGGAGTAATTTACTGTCAGGAGCTCAGTGTAAGCAGAGGGCTGAATTAACAAGGCTTAATTAACATTAATGTTGTGACAGATCTCAGCGTAGTTGGGAAATCCCCCATCTTTGCAGCCCAGGTTTCCGCCTGTCGCTTCCCATTCACGTGGGAGGTGAGAGGCCCAGGGAGGCCTCTCAGAGTTGCTGACAGTCCTGACCACAGGGCTGCCTCTCTCCCAGGATTGGAGGGATTTGGGATCTGGGGGCTGGAGGGTGGCAGGAGATCGCACAGGAAGCCAGGAGCCTCTGCAACTGCAGTTCCCAAGGAGCTTTCAGGCTGAGCTTTTTGCCCATGCCCAGTGCAGTGGCAACGCATGTGCCTCAGGGTAGGAGAGACTAGGGTTCAAATCTGCCACTATCATGCCTGTCAGGGGATTCATGAAGCCAGGCGTGGGGAGCAGAAGGCACTCTGAGGTCTTCGTTTCCTCACCCTAGTGTTCGCACCAGGGCAGACACTGATGGTTACTGACACTGTGCTCATCACCTCATTTAATCTTCCCCATAGCTCTTTGGGGTGGGGGCTGCTACAACCTCATTTTGCAGATGAGGAAACTAAGACACTAAGAGGGGAGGTGACTGGCCCAAGGCCACACAGATAGTTAGCAGGGGTGTGGGGGTCACAGCCACCCACTACATTCAGTGGAGAGTCTCTGGAAGGATCCATAGAGCCAACGGGAGGGCAATGGTCAGGCATCGGGCCCATGCCAGGGCACATAATGTTTGTGGAAGCCATCTGTGAATGATGGAGGAAGGGGAGAAGCGGGATGCTCTTTGGCAATGGGCATCCCACCAGAGAGGTCCCATTACCTGTTTTTCTTTTCCTTTTCTTTTTCTTTTTAAAAGATTTTATTTCATTATTTTTAGGAAGAGGGGAAGGGAGAGATGCAGAGGGAGAGAGACATCAATGTATGGTTGCTTTTCACCTACCTCCAGCCACAGATCTGACTGGAAGCCTGGCTTGCAACCTGGTTATGTGCCCTGGCTGGGGAATCAAACCTGCGACCTTTGGGTTCACAGGCCAGCACCTTACCCACTGTGCTACCAGCCAGGGTTATTTTTCAACCACTAAGACTGTATGAAGCTGCCCCCACCCCTGAGGGCAAGAACAAATGGGGAAGAGATAAACGCAGTGGAAAACACACCCTTGCTCTCAGGATTGGTACCACCTCTCAGCTTTCTCTGGGTACTCTGCCCAGCCTTGGCACAGGGCAGGCACACTGTAATTTATCATAGTGATTGCCATTATTAATATTAATGGGAAGAAGCATCTGACTGGAGCCAACTTGAAGCAGCAGTAGGAAGAAGGCCCAGTGCCCATCCACCCATCCCAGCACATCAGGCCTCAGCCTTCACTCTACACACATATTGGGTCACTGGCTAGGGCAGGCTATGTTAAGGTCCTTGCTCTCTACCAGAAGCACCCCCATATCCTGGTCTCCAGGGGGCAGGAGGGGCTCTGAGCCTAGGTCCCCAGGTCTGGCCCAAGGGGCTGCTCAGTTGGCGTCTTGGTGTCAAGGATCTGCTTGGGAATAGTGTGGGGAAGGAGGGGGCAGTGGCTGGGGCAGATCTAGCTCCACAGTGTGAATGTTTTTCAGCCCTGCTAAGCACCGTGTACCCCAAGCCCTGCCACAATGCCCTGTTCCGGGAGATCTTCCTGGCCCCCTTGGCCAACCCTCCACCTCCTGACTTGGGCTGACAGGAGGATCAAATGAGCGGTGAGTTGCTGGCCCTGAGTGGGTGAAACCCAGAGATCCGTGCAGCGGAGACCCAGCCCTGTCAGCATCCCGAGGAGAAAGGTGGGCTCAGGGGTGCTTCTAGTCTCTACAAGTCTGCTTTAAAACAGCAGAATTAGCCAACAGGGTCTTTGTATGGCCTTGATGACAGGCCTGGGCCCCATGGGGCCTCTCAGGGCAGAATTAGAAAGAACTTCATTTCTGAAAATAGAACTTCCTTAGAAAAAGTAAAGTCTCCATCCCAGGAGGTGTGCAAGCAAGGGATCGGCCTATTCATTCAACCGTATTCACCAGCCCCTCCTCTGTGTTGAGCCCTGTACTGGGCACTGGGAGGTTGGGAAAGACAGCATGAGACCCAATCCTGTCTGGAGAAACCCACACTCTGAAAAGGCAAGAGAGGCTGAAGATGCCAAACAGACCCTGGGTCAGGCCTGCCTACCCCCTGTAAATGTGTCAGAGCCTGGGGAAAAAAGAAGCGGCACTTTGCCATGAAGGAGGCTTGGGAAACACCCAGGACAGCTCAGAGAGGGGCTGAGCTCTGGCCCAGCAGACCAGAGGCTGGGTTCCACACTGTTTTGAGCCCCCCATAGCCTCATGATCCCCCGGGCTTCCCAGTGCCTATGCTCTTCCTGCCCTGGTCCACCTTGACCACAGATCAGTGCCAGCCCCGAGTCCCTGCCTGCTCTCAGTCCCCAGTAGGGGATGGGTGGGTGGGAGTGGTCCTGGAGGGAGGAGCCTGCTGGCAGCAGCATGGTGGGGTGGGGGGGCTGTCTCTGCAAGGGTACTGCCAGTCCCAGGCAGGTGGTGGGCTCACCCCGTGGCCACTTGCCTGCCCCACACCATCCATGCCCCCCTCCCCGCCATGGTTCCCGGGGAGCAGGCTCCAAGGAGGCCCAGCAGCCAGACCACCAGCTGCTGCCCCCTCCCCATACAAACCCTGGTCACAAAGCACCCTTCCCCCAACTCTGCCCGCCTGCGGTGACAGTCTCTTGGCACCAGATCTCCCTACCCTCCATCTGTCAGGAATCAGTGCAGACAGACTGTGAGAACCACAAGAGTAAGTAACGACTCTGTTTGGACCCGTCCCCCTCCCTGCTGCCTCCCTAGCACTCCCCCCCACCCTTTCCCCTCTCCCCTCTCCCCTCTCCCCTCTGTGTCTTCTTTCCCTTCTGTTTATTTGCATCTTTCCTGCTGATGAAGACATTGACAAAGTGGGAGTGGGGAGGGGAAGAGGACCAGCCAGCCAGGGACCCCCACTTGCTTGTAACCTCCACACACCACAGCCACAGCAAGCCACCCATCTGTCTTCATCCCGCACCTTCTTTCTCCCTGCCCATTAAGGGGTCGGAATCCTGTGGAACTGAGGGCTCAATGTCCCCATCTGTACAACTGAGCAGTAAATCCTGTCGGGCCCGCCTCCCAGGGGCTACTAGGAGCCTGGTAACAATATATGGAAAGGGCTTTGTGAATCAGAGAGCCTTGTGCTGCAGGATGTTTGGTGTTCCCAGCTACTTCAGCTTTAATGTGGGTATAAAGACTCCTCTTGGAAGTTGAGAAGTCAGAATGGTACAGGAATGGACAGAAGAATGTCTTGAAGGATATTCACGGCCGCGAGAATGCAAGGTGGGGTGGGGGGGTCATCAAGGTAATGATTGTCACCATGTTAATGGGAAGTGTGCTGGGGAAGCTGAGGCCCAGAGAGCAGTCACACAGCTGTGTTAGAGGCAGGACAGTGACAATGGCCAACCCTCTGGGACATGTCCACACCAGCACCCCAAACAGGATGCTTCAGCCTTGGCTCCTCCAGACCTTCCTTCCAAGGGGCTCTATTTCTCCCTGAATTCCTCCAAATCATAAGGAAGAAATCAACTTTTTACTTTTTTCTTTCACTTATCCCTGACCAACTGGCAGCAGAACTCACAAATGATGGGGAAGCCCTGCTGCAGACCTGGGGGAGCAGGTAGACGGCCTATAATGTCCGGCTTGATGCCGGACTTTTAGTTTAAAAACAGAGATAGCTCTGAGCACAGCAGGATGAATTGGCTACCCTACGTGGGCGTAGGCACCTGACAACACCACAGTGTCGGGCAAATGCAGCAGTGAGCATGTCACAGAAAAGAGAGTCCAACTCCTGCTCACTCCCTACCCCTGGGAAGCTTGGCCCAAGGCCCTAGCAGCCACATGGAGAGGAACTTCTGGCCCAGCTGCCATCTTGGGGCCCTTTCGGGCCCTGTCTTGCCCCTGCCACAGCACAGATGTGCCCGAGGAGAAAGGGGAAGGATCTAGGGTTCTCCAGCCTTTTCATAGCCAAAAATGTTCATGGTTCAGAGAAGGGAATCCAGTTGCCCGAAGTCACACATTGAGTTAGGTGGCCGCTATTCTGAAGACAGGGCCTGCTTTCCATCCCCAGGTCCTGGCAGGGCCCCGGCACAGGACAGGCCTTCAATAAACATTGGAGCTCGGACTCAAAGGCTTCAGTCCACACCAGATGCTTCTGTGGGACTCACAGAAGCACCCATGTTCGGGCATATACTGCGTGGAGCGGAAACAGCACAGGGCGGGTTGGAGGGGCACGGGGCAGATGTGAACCCATCCCCCCACCTTCCCTTTCCTGCTCCTTCACAGGTTTTGGCCAGATCCCCTTGAGGCCAATGGCCTGGTGTGAACCCCATACTTTTCACTAGGTCATCCTGGTGTGGCAAGGATGGAAATGGAGGGAAACACTGGGTCAAAGTCCAGAAGAGGCCCTGACTCACCTGTCAGGGAAGGTGCCTAGAAATGACGACTCTTAAGGTTACGCAGGGCCAGACAAACACAGCAAGGGCCTTCAGGCAGAGGGGAACCCCATGTGAGATGGTGGTATTTCTGACATTTCTCCTCATTTGCGGTATGGCTGGAGCATAGAGGTTTGGGGGACAAGAGGGTGGTGAGGTCTGGGGCTGGAGAGATGCCAGGTGCATGTTAGTTCTTAAAGGGCCTGGCATGTCAGTCAAGCAGACTGGATCCTATGAGTGGATGCTGAGCACGGGCAGGACAAAGCTGCATGTTTAAGAGCACTCAGCTGTGGAGGAGGTTAGTGCCACTGCCCCAAGCCTGGGGCTACAGATGGCTGGGACTGGCAGGTGACAAGAGAGGAATCCAAGGACTTGGTGGCTGTTATAAGTGAGGTTCAGGTAATGTCCATGCTGTGACTGGTGCCAGGGACAGAAGAGGTCCGTACTCAGCCCCCCAGTGCCTGTGTGTAGGTCATCATAGGGTCTGGGCACTGCCACCCTACTGACCAGGAGACCAAGCTGTCTGTAAAGATGCCACCTGCATCTCTTGGCACAGCACATCTGTCTTCACCCTCCACTCGCTTGAGAGGTAGGTTGCAAGAGAGTGGGCAGCCCACCAGGCTGGAGAGAGGGTGGGCCTTACCTGAGACCCATATAGCATGTCAGCTGTCACAGGCTAGGGAGGGACACTGAGTAGGCTTGGGGTGAAGGCAGGGACAGTCTCTGGGATCAGAGGCCCCAGAAACAGAGCTGGAACCAGAGGGGGACAGGAGAGTCACAGGAAGCAGATCTGAAATTGAAAGGAAGACAGATTTTCTAATTGGAAGAGCTGTCCAGGGACAGAAGAGTCTACTTAGTTAGTGAGTTCCCTGCCCCGGGAGGTATTCAAGCAGAAGTTGGAAATCCCTCCACATACCCCCACCCTGGGGCTGCTGAGGAAATTCCCATTCTGGGGTGTGAGTGGAGGGGCTGCGCTAGTCCTGAGAGCCACGGCTCACTCGTCCTCTCACTCAACATGTGCTCACCAAGGCCTGCTCTGCCAGGCTGGGGACAATGGGCACTGGGAGTGGGTGGGACAGAACCAGAGAAGCCTTCTCTCTCAACTTCCCCCACCCCCATGCAGGGGGGCAAGGCTGGAGCAGGGCAGGGGACAGAGGACAGAGGCCCTGGCTGCCCACGCTCAACATCACAGACCTGTACCCTCCCCTCTATAGGAACTGGCTCCTTTACCTGCCTGGGCATATTTGGGGCACAGGACCAAGGGCTGGGCAGGGTCAGGCACAAAGCAACTCCTCCTACACCCCACCCCTCCCAGAGGTCCCTTAGGCTCTGGGCTCATTTCCTAATGAGGTCCCTGGAAGGACTCTTCCTAATTAAACTAGGACAGTAAGTTTCGGCCTGGGGACGCAGAGAAGAAGAGACAAAGGAGCCCCTCCCATTTTACCCAGCAGTGAAGGAGCGTGGCACGGGAGGGAATTCCTGAAGTACAGACAGGAAATGGACCTTCACAGAGGGTCGGATAAGCTTAGCTAACCTGGACTTGGGCACTGATCATGGCCAGGCACTGTTCTGAGTACTTTTCACGAATTAACTCACAAAATCCTCCAGCCACCTTGAGGGTTAGGTATTGATGGCTCCAGCCTACAGGTGAAGCAACTTGCCCAGGGCCCCATAGCTGGGAAATAGTGAAGGATGGACTGGACCCCAGGCAGCCTAGTGAGAGGCTGACTGTCCTCCGAGTCACAGGGAGGCCTCTCCTGGATGAGGTGATGCTTGAAGGAGCAGTCAGAGGCAGGGGACCTTGGGGAGGACAGTTCTTCACTGTATGGCTCCCACCTGGCTGCACAGCAAACTGAGGTTAGTCCAGCCTGGACAGTAGCTAGGGACTCTGAATTTCAAAAGCTGCCAAAAGTGACTCAAACTCCTGAGCCAGTCCTAGCTTCTTCCTAGCTTCTTCCTCTGGGAGCCTGAATCCCTGAGAGGGGCAGAGACTTGCTTAGGTCACTCGGCAAGTCAGTGACAAGGTGAGGAGGATACCTGGTTCTTGGTGGGGCCAAGAGCCAAGCAGGTGGGTGGGAGTGGCAGCAGGGTTCAGTTAAAGAACAGAGATAAGAGGAGGGAACTCAGCACAGAACTGCAAGTGTGGGAGAGGCCAAAGGCCATGGAGAGGGAGGGCGAGGGGTCTGGGAAAGGAGATGGCACAGGGAACGGGCTAGAACCATGCCAGCTGGCAGACCTCTGCCCTGGTGTGGCCCTGTTCTGGTGTAGGAAGAGTGGACTGGCTCTGTGGGACCCAAAAAGGTTTCAGGTACTTTATATAGGCCAGAAATTACTTAATGCCCACGTCTGGGGTTCAGGTTCAAGGGACTTGCCTCAGGTTCCCCGACTAAGACCAGAAGAATTGCAGTGGAAAGCTAGGTCTGACGGACACTGGGAGATCACACTTGTTCCTGCTCCCTCTGCTCCATAGAGAAGCAGATAGTTGTGGCTTGTGTGTGTGTGTGTTGGGGGGGGGGGGGGGGGG